>CAEGAF010092059.1:0-11096 GCA_903067075.1 Micropoecilia bifurca | reverse complement strand
GAGCAGGTATTGTGTAGTTGGTGCTTTTAATCAGTTTTCAGTTAAATTAATTCAGTCCAACTTTATAACAGTCACAAATGTCACCAAAATCACTCTGTCCCTCTAAAATCTTTCAGAAAATCACAAGTGTATTGAATTGTATTGTCTGCTGAATATCGCAATATATATATCGTATTGCGGGTAGAATATCGTGTATCGTTAGATTATTGTATCACTACAGCCCTACTACAAACCTCGGTTCAGTTCGGTTGTGAACTCTGGTGAGGTTCAGATGCATTTATTAATGCCAAGCAGAGCAGAAATCCTTACAAAAACAGGAAGTGGACCATCGTGCAAGGCATTCTGGGTAAGCCAGACCAAAACAAACATGAAAGTCCAGTGCTAGCGGAAAAATAGCTCGTGTTATACAATACCACAAATCCTACAACCGCTAAAATATCATGTTACTCTATTTTTATTTACATTTCATGTAGAAGGAAATTGCGCTCAGTGTCTTAAGAGGTTTTTGTGTCATTTGCTTCAGTATTTTTTGATGCAGCGCCCCCACTGGCGAGGAGGGGAACAGGTTTTCCAAAGGGTTTGTTTTTGTTTGTTTTTTTTGACACATTTCAGTGTGAAAAAGAACCACAGCAGCAAAACATTTTTACAAATGTTGTCATTTTGGTCCCTAATCGAACTTGGAAACCGCCTCATATTTTGAGATATTATAAATATTGTCTGTTTAAAGGAAGCTAATCTTCTGCTGTTACAACCCAACTCAACAAGAGATCAGTGGAGGCAGCATGAGAAAAAGGTCCGGCTGGTAGAATATGAATTAAAAAAGGTTTATTACAAGAAACCTAAAAAAAGATCAAGAGAGGAGGTTCAGCTCAAATAAATAATGAAAACCAAACAAAGTAAAGTGGGTCAAGTACAACCACTAAAAATTAAAATAGCTAATCAAATATTTAACTTGATAACTGACTACTCCTAAACAAACATGGAGGAGAAGCACCACCCAAACTGCTGTCAGAGTTTTTCTTTATCCACAGGCTTCACTCGACACATCATGACCGCGGTAGATTTTCTAAATCAAATAAATGGCTTATCTTGTAAAACTTTTTGTCCCATCTTTTGTTTCTGCTTTAGCAGAAAGTTCACTCATGTAAGAGCAGCTTGGCAACTTTTTCACCCTCAAAGGTCAGGGAGTTTAATCACAACCTGTGATTCTTAAACTTCTAGTTTAAATGCCCAACAAAGCACAGAATCAACTCCAACTTTAAAATAAGTTTGTATTTAATGTAGGATAATCTTGTCCAAATATGGATTTTTAAATTAATCTTTAAAATTGTCTAGATGACGAGAACATAAATAGTGTAATAGCCCTGTACTGCTCCGCCAAATCAGATGCCAACTTCAGCATTATGTTTCCTAATTTTTGCAATAAAACCCAAATAGGTTTATGTTTTGTTCTGAAATCTAAAGATTGTTATAAAACTATGGTGTTGAACTAATATCTTAGTCTAACTGAAGCATTTAATGACACGTATAAGGTGATTCAAACCTGATGGAAGTTAAACAAGAACAAAGCAGAAGCTTTGGTGTTTCCAACAGCTCAGACCAGTTAAACTCATCTTCCAACCTGCTGTGATTCAGCCTCATAGTTTAACACTTACAACCCTGTTGTTTAGTTTATCTCAGGGCTAAACTTGGCTAAATCAAAGTGTTTTTAAACATGTTTCCACTCTAACATCATAATTAGAGGTTGGTAGTTTTGCAAAGGTGCAAAATATGCATAGTTTCTATTTCTGAACCCTTTGAAACCACAAATGTGCTCCTTTTTTGTCTAAACATAATTTCTCCACTGGAGAAATGTAAACAGTGTTTTGGGGAGACAACCTTTGGAGCAGCAATGTGCTGCAAATGTAATCTGTTGCCTCAGCGGACAGGGATTTCCACACCATGTCTGAAGATTTATCAGAACCATTAGGCACTTAGGTTTCTGGTCTGTAAACACTTGGATTGATTTTTGTTTTCTCTAAAGGATGAGAACAGCCGCTGTATAATATGAGCCATTTGGTTTCTGCATTGGAGTTGTTTGATTTGTAGCCACATGAGAAACTGTGTCGAAGCTTGAAAGGAACAAGTTTAATTGCTCTGGAAAACATTTAGCATTTAACACTCTTTACTAAAGAGTGAAGAAGATCTGAAACATCTACACAACCGGGAAAATCTTATTATTTCACAGCTTGTTCTACCTTTAATGTCTTATAAAAGCTGTACAATCTAATGTGAAAAACAAATAGAAATCCATTAGGTCAAAAAAGTAACATTTAACCATCATATTCAGTCATGTTACATTAAATTAAGCTACTTCTGATTAGTACCAGACAAAGTTGAGTTTTCTTGTCAGCTTTTCCTATTATCTTCTTTAGTCATGTCATGTAGTCCCATAAATCTGGTACCAAAATAAAAATGCTGTTTTAAGACCATTTCCAACTAATAAAGGCATAATAATGCAAGTACACAGTCTGACTCAAAGATCAATTAACTTGAATGTCTAAAGAAGAATAGACACTGGAACTGGAAGACATTTTAAATATCCAAAATAAATTAACAAAACAAAAAAAATAAAACGGTCTCTATTAAGAAAAATGCACTTCAATCATGGTGTCTGCATGTCCTTAAGAAGAAATCAGACTATCTAAAAATATGACCTTTAGATGTCTTAGTTATTTAAGTAAAAAGTGAGCTGGTCCTAAATTAATCAAACCTGGGTCTTAAATTTTGTCTTAGGAGATCTATGTAATCTCATACGTTCCAAGTAGTTTATTCCCCTCACAGATCTTTTCTGTCTAAGACGAACATCTTTATTGCGTTTTGTGACTTGAGGCAGTTCAAGCTGCCAGAAATTAGATGCTAATATCCTCTTTCTAGCTAGCAAAGACTTTAGCATTTAATATAAGAGCAAATTTACGATGTTCGTCTCCTCTATTGCCTGAACTCTGTTGCCAAACCCGATGCCAGGTGCGTCCTGTGTGGAAAAGCTTGGCATGGAGAGTGCGGCGCAAAATATGATATTCTGTAAATTTCTGTTCCGATACAGATCTTAAGTTTCATTTGTAAAGGTCTCAAAAGTTTTAAAACTTCTTTTATTTTACTTTTATGTGAATTAAGATCAAAGACGGACGGTAAATGAAATGGAAATAAAAAAACCCACACAACAGACACAGTTAATTAATTAAAGAGTCTGTGAACAAAGTTGCCTCTTAAAAAATATTAACCATTAAGACACAGACAGGCAAAACCGCCAGTTAGGACTTTTGTAAAGTACAAACTAATTACTTTGTCCTGGGCGTCAAACACTTGTGAACTTTGTAACTAAGCAACACCTAAGTGATTATGGACTATTGGCAGACAGAGACGGTCCATCGTTGTCCTCCTTTGTAGAGAAACCTGCTTTGGATGATTCTGTTTTAGGTGGTGTCTGTTGTTTTTGTTGCTACTATTTCACAACAACTTTCAAACTAGTTCTGTCTGTCTTTCCAACTGGCACTTATCTGGCTTTGCAAAACAATTGGCAAAATTATGCAAGAAAATATTCCTGTAATAAAACAATATTTTCTTTCAATCATTTAGATTCCTTTGTGTAGGTCAGCGGTCATGTTAAAGGGGCTAAAGGTTTTGAGAAGATTCACGCTGGTCTCATTTTATCAAAGTATATAGAGCTCTGCAGAATAAAGCTGTTGCATAAGCAGAGCACAGGCTGTTTGGGGAAACTGGTGTAATCCTAAACTGTCCACACAGATGCTTTTTGCAGATGAACTCGTCCTTGAAAGCGTCGCCGGAGATAAAACTTGTAAAGCTTCTCTTGTTGCAAACAGATTTCCTCGCCATTCAGGAGGAGGCGGGAGAGAGACTGAGAGGAATTGCCTGGTTTAATGACGGTCCAGATCATAAGATGTAATGACGGGGGGCTTAAAGTTAACAGTGCTATAAAATAAATTATATGATCTTTTTTTAATCTGTCCAACACGCCCAAATGATGAGAGAGGCCATGTCTGGATGCAGGTTTAGATCGGAGGTGTCAAAACTTTGTCATATGGGCAAAATCGTCAAGTCTAAAGGACTTTGAAGCCAAAAAAAATAAGGGCGAAAACAGAAAAATAAAGTAATTTTATTTTT
Organism: Micropoecilia bifurca; assembly: GCA_903067075.1. Classification (NCBI taxonomy): domain Eukaryota; kingdom Metazoa; phylum Chordata; class Actinopteri; order Cyprinodontiformes; family Poeciliidae; genus Micropoecilia; species Micropoecilia bifurca. The sequence continues at coordinate 6,932 of CAEGAF010092059.1, read as the reverse complement.
TCTTTCTCTACCTACTCAACAATAAGCTAAGGTGCTATACTTTAAACAAGTAGCCAGTGTTTTTGTTGGAAAGGGATTTGTAAGTTATTGTAGATCCAAAATGTAAAAAGACGTTTGCAGGTTTGTCTGTAAATAATATAACTTAATTTTTTTTATTAGTTGGTAATAAAGGCAAGATTCATGTCACCGTTATAAATAAACTAAAAGCAGAAATTGGTTCATAAAAACCTGCTGGGACAGATTGTGGTTATTGAATACTTTGTGTCATATCCAACATTTTCTGTCGTACCATTTAAATTTGTTACAATTTTACCCCGGTTAAAAATAAAATGTTTCCGTCTGCATCAAGCACCTGTGCAAACGGCTGGCTTTGTATCAATCTTGTGTTGCAGTGGTGGGCCACAGGATATCAATCAAGGGGCCGGAAAAGGCCCGCGGGCCACACTTTGGACACCCTGGTTGAGATAATAATCAGCTGCTCTTGAACTTTGTGTGAGTTGGTGCCTCACAGGGCCGTTGTTTTGAGGCCAGGTCACTTTTTCCCCTCCGGTTTGGTTCAGCTGTGGAGTTTTTCGTGTAAACAGGGGAAGTGCTTGAATGTAAACTCATGGAGGGAAGAAGAAGAATCAGGAAGCTCATAAAACTGCGTCGTCGTCTGACTTTCTGCTTTGGTGAACCAGGACTTTCAGATGGTTTTATTTATAAAGGAGATTTTTTTGTTATTCCTCACTGGAAGACGTTTGTGTAAAAGTGAAGGCGTGAGGCTGAGAGACCTGCTGTGTTTCCAGGAGAATCCAGTGATTTAATCTGAGTGCGGATCATTTTATTAGAAAATCACTTAATAAATTTAAACTACTTGGTATGATGTCATTAAAGTTATATTAGCATCTTTTGGGGTCATGATGGAACAATGTCACTGCTTGTGTTGGGAACACTACACAGTATTCATCATTCTGTGAAAGCCTCTGTTTCCCTCACATTGAATTCACCGAAGAGTTTTTGTGGTTTCAGTCTCAGCAACACTTAAATACTCCAGACTGATGGGTTACAGTGAGTCTTCCAGCTGCAGCCAGGAGGGTAGTCATCATCTTACTCCCATAATAAACATGGAGGTTCCTGATAGCCTAAACATTTTCTCCAAGCACAGAAAGAAAGGAACAATGTCTCCTTTTGGCTCCCAAACTTCTTCTGGTCATGTTAATATCGAATTTATGGAAAAGATTACGTTGTTTTTAGTTTAAATGATCAGAGTAGGTCACATTAGGATGATATAGAGTAGGGATGTGCCGATCAGATTTTTTTCTGCCAATACCTGATCACCCCTAAGGGATGATCGGCGATACTGATCACCGATACCGATTGCATAATTGTTATTTATTTTTTTATCATAAACACTACTGTTGCATTATGTGGAAAAAGGAACCATGAATTCACCTTAATTTAGACAAAAACTTGTTTTTAATAACTTTTTCCAAGAAGAAAACTAAACAAAACAGGCATTGTGCAAATTGTACCGCTATCAATAAAACTATCTTTAACAGACTGAAAACATATGAGGCTCTGAAGAGGCTAAATAATGCNTCAAGTATAAAACTTAACATTCAAAGGCAAAAACAGGATCCATTACAATAAACAATCCAGAGTTACTGAATGAAAACCTCCTAACTTCAACATTTTCAATTGTACTTTATCAAATTTCACATTTTTATTTCAGAAAGTTGCAACATTTTTTCTGAATTGTGCCTAAAGCCGTTGAGCTGGAGTTTGTGTTAAGATCCAGAAAGCAGATTATTATGTGAAAAAAAACACAACAGGAAGGAGAAAACATGAGGAAAAATCAGGTTCTATTGTGTTGGATGGTGACGGAGTGAAATACAGGTGATCTTTGTAAAAGATTAAATTATAGTACAGCAGATGAATCTTCCACGTTTGACATTTATTTAAAGAAGCAGAGCTCTAATCGGATTAGTCAGCATGAAAATCATTAAATTGAGTTGGTAGAAGCAACAGTCGTTTATTTCAATAAGATGACCTTCAGACATTAATATGATATCCCACAATGCTTTATCAATGTCTTTAGGTCTTCCCTCCTCACCTGGTCCGTTATGCACAGCAGGGACAGACGGAGAATGTTCAAAATGTAACTCATCTTAACAATTTAAATTCAAATTACGTCATTCTTTAAGATTTGTTTCAGCTTTTCAACAAATTAGAATCTTTAAATCCAGTTTCTTGAATTTAATTGTTCATATTTTAACACAAATAAAACAATTCCTACCAGTTGTTTCTGTTTTAAGTGTCAGAATCTGACAGTATCTCTCATCAATGCCTTTTTGGCAGGAGAGGATGGCTTGTTTTCCCTGCATGTCTTCGCCATGTTACTTTAAAACCTCCTGCAGAGAGAGGAGGCGTTGAGTTTCTCTGTTATTGCACAGCTGCAAGAAATGCAACACTTTGGGCAAATCTGAATGGGCTAGTTTGTATTGATTTTGAAACAATGAGCATCTTTGAAGAATGTTTTTTTTCAGTATCGATTTTCACAACCATAATCACAGGATTGGCCACAATGTTTAGAGATTTGTTGTATTTATGCTGTTATGCGCATAGAAACATTTCCTTTATCATCACCTTTCTAGCAGCAACGTGTTTTCAAGGTCTGGAAAGTGCTGCTATTCAAACAGTGCAGTTCTGTAATAAAGTATAAGCTAACGTTTATTTATTCCGAATAGACAGAAATGACAATCGAGAAAAAAGAAAATGAAATGAAACAAACGTAAGAAATAAAAATGCAAAACAAATTATTCTGCCCATGTGAAATGCAAATTTTATATTTTCTGTTCGAAAAGGAGCCGGTAGAAGATATAACATTTTATAATGACCTGCCCTTTTCCTATTTGTCAATTAAAAGTTAATCAATTAACTTTCAGAACAACAAAAAGAAACAGCTTGTTTCCATTTTACATGATGTTTAACTGTGTGAAATAATTTAAATACTATTTGTATAATCAATTACATTAGACTATTAAATTAAAAGCCTAAATTTCAAAAACATTTACAGTTTAAACCGGATATTTTCATACACCTAATAAAAGATGTTGGGTTTTTTTACCGTCACTGTCTGAAGTTGAATCAGACCAAACGTTTAAGTTTTGTAGTTTTTGGCAAATAAATATAATTCTGACTAAACTAAACAAGAACATTCTTTAGAGATTTTTGTGACTTTCTTTGCATGTTGTGTTTAAGCATTTAACTTGAGCAAGAAGGTAACTTACCTTAACATGTTTGAATTGTTTCAATATGACGAATATTTATTACCCCTAATCTCTCAGGGACTTATTGATCTCTGTAATTAGCATAAAAATTGGCTTATATTTTACACGCCAAACATCGTAATTGAAATTGGGGAAGTTTTTGTTGAATTAGTGTTTTGTTCTCGGACCAGTCAAATGTGTGTGTGAGAGAGAGACATTTCAAAACATAAAATTTTATAAACTTGAATTTACTTTGTCCCTGCTGTAGAATATAACCACAATAAATGATTAATAACTGATGTATAATGGTTAACTAATGCCATCTTTTTATTAGTTCATGTGTCGTTATCTCCAAAGTGTGGTACTGGAAACATTTGAAAACTTACCTTGAAATAGGGCTGTAGTGATACAGTAATCTCACAATACAATACACAATATTCTGACCACGATACGATATATATTGCTATATTCAGCAAACGATACAATTCAATAAACTTTTGTGATTTTCTGAAAGATTTTAGAGGGACAGAGTGATTTTGGTGACATTTTGTGACTGTTATAAAGTTGGATTGAATTAATTTAACTGAAAACTGGTTAAAAGCACCAACTACACAATACCTGCTCTGTTTGGACACAGACTGAAAGTGGACAGCTGGACAAAATGAACCAAAGAAGTGGTGAGAAAACATGTTTCTTTTAGTTGAAACAGTCCAAACTGTAGCTGACATGCATTAGTAAAGTAAATAAAGTGAACCAAGTTCCTGCTCTGACTAGTTTGATGCCTTTTTAACCTGAATATCTGAAGTGAGCAAGGTGACAGTTGGATGTTACGATACTTGTGGATGAATATCAATTTTTTTTCTAGGAAGGAAAATATCGAGATATATCTTGATATCAATATTATTATACGTCCCTACCTTGAAAATGCTTGAATTTTTCTTTGGGAAAAGTTTACAAACCTTTAATAAGAGTTTATAAAGCAAATAAAAGCTGCAGAAACTTGTTTCGACCATCAAACCGTCGGGTGGATGTAAAGTAAATACACGTTGGTTCATCACGGGTCGGACTGGCTTTGCTGGCAGGACTGACTCACCCATTTCCACCAACTGGACTGGAATTGATTGAAACGTCGGGGACCTGCTGAGTGTTGGACACAAGGAGGGGATTGTCTCACAGGAATGCCAGGATGCTGAGTTCAGATTTACTGTACGTCTCTGTCCAAACCAGCATCAGGCTGGACGCTGAACCAGACCACTGGAGATTCCCAACAAGTTTTCAATGTTTGGTTTGTTGAGATAATTCATTGCTTTCCTTTTTGTTTCACTGGAATCCCAATGATGGTTTTTGTACCAGAGTCTGGAAACGGAATCTTCTTTTTGTAAATAATAATAATCTGTTGTTCCAGAGTAATAGAAAAATTGATTATTCTGAGGATTAATTGGATCTAAAAACGTTTTCACATTTCACTGTTTTTTAATATTAGAAATACATTAAAAGATATTATCAACAAATTATTTTAAGGCCTAAAATGCCTTAGGATTATTTAGTGAATTTGAACAAGATGAAGCTGAAATTATACCACTTAAGGAGTTTTGGGTAAAACATTTACAGAAAAAGAAAAAGATGATTTCATTATAAACGTATTTATATTTTGTACAGTTTTGGCTTAATTACTGATCTGAATATGTTATGTTTTTTACCAAATGTTGTGTACTCCCATTAATGATGAATTGATTACTAAATTAACAAATATTTAAATTAATTCAGTTAATCGTTTAATCCCTACCATGACGTTCTTTACAGAAACCCTGAAATGAATCCAATATCTTAGATTTCTCAGCTGTGGTGTTGAGTGGAAATAAGCATGAAGCTGCACGGCTGAAGAGCCAAACATCACCGCGGATCAAATTATTTATGAGTGTAGATTAATGATGTCCCTAGAAATTGAATTCAGTACTTAGTCTGATGAGGCTTTGTCTACTAAATATAGGACGGGCCAAACGAGGGCTCTGCCTCTGACAGATGATTATTGGCCTCAGGGCAGAGAAGAGGCATTAGAGCCACTCTTCACATGTGCAAATCCTCTCCCTGCTGTCTGCTGTGGTGTCTTAGTGGCTGGTCTTTTATGGTCCAGTTCTTTAATGTGATAACATATGAAATATTTTCTCACACCCCATATATTTATTGGGACTATAAAGTGATTGAACTGGTTTCACAAGACCACAGAGACAATGATGCTGCGAGTTTTTGCTGCTCAACAGGAAAAGCTGCTATTGGACTGACCAGCTGATGATACACAGATCAAATTGTCTCCCACATGGGCGAACCGGTGCGACCCGAGAAGCTGCAACGTTTCTCATGTCTTTCAAAGTTGTTAAAATTGTGTTGCTGCCTTCAGCCAAACCACAACCACATGAATTTGAATAACTGTACTGGGTAATGTAAGAATCAGGACTGAAACAATTAATCGTGATTAATCAATACTTGAAATGATAATTAACTAATTTAGTAGTCAAATAAGCTCTAGCTGGAGTATATAGACTCAAAAAAGTCAATTTGTACAAAAATATTTCCATTTACATTTAGATAAAAAAAAAAAATCTTTTGTAATATGTTTTACCGAAATCTCAAATGACAGTTTTAGCTTTTTATGCTATAATAAACCTTTTGCTAAATGCATTAATTAATCAATTAATCTACAAAACCTTTACGAAGATAATGCTGTTGATTCATTTTTGACAATATAACTTTTGTTTTCTTGAAGAAAAATTGTAATGCAATTCTAATATTAAAAAAGGTTTAAGTGGTTAAATTAAAAATTGGCAGAATGTGGCTTTTTTTAAATCCGATTAATTGTTTGAATAATTGATAATTAAAATAGTTGCACGCTAATAAGAACTGCTCGTCTGCGTGCTTCGCGCATTTCTTTTGTTGACTCATCATTTCTGCTTATCTGCCATGTTTGATTCTAAAAATGCAAACTATATAAAACAGAATACTTAGTCTTTGAGAAACACTGTCTTTTACAGCATAAGAACCTCCAGATATAATTGAAAGAAATCTCGGCAGATTAATATAAATCCTGAAAAGTAGCTGTTTTCTTTTAGCAAATGTCAACTGCATTGTTTCCCTCTTGTTGATGCACTAATACAAAATATCCTGCAAATGGCATCTCTTTACCTGCTGAAATGAAAATGTAATCAGTGTATCTGTTGTGGCTGCAGAGTTTGAGGCTGCAGCCGTGATGACGCTCTGGGGAGTTTGTTAGGAAATGCAGTGTTTCGTCTGTAATGATGTGCAAGAGTGTTTTCTGTTGCTCAGTTCCAAGAATGTTGCAGAAAAAGTTGCTTGATAAAAGAAAAATGCAAACCCCTGCTCATATATTCCTTCAGATTCAAAGGGGGATTTTTTTTATCAATCAAATTTTATTTGTATCGCACATTTCAACATCAAGGCATTTCAAAGTGCTTTACAGAATTAAAATAAAAACAGCATGTAATTAACAATGAGCACCCTTTTAATAGGGCTGTATAATAATATCGATATTATGATATATATCGATATTTTCTATCCTAGAAAAAAAATTGATATTCATCAGCAAGTGTCGTAACATCCAACTGTCACCTTGTTCACTCACTGCTTGCTTCACCAGGTCATCAGGCTTAGAGTGATTCCTTCAGA
>CAEGAF010092036.1:0-20616 GCA_903067075.1 Micropoecilia bifurca | reverse complement strand
TATATACTTCACTCTTCTGGTTTTAACTGTACAAACTTTATTTGTTGCTCAAAAATATGAACAAAATTATGGACTAATGCAAATTTATCTAATGAATAGTAAAATACTTAAGTTTTTTACACCAAAAATTAAATGTATTTTTATTTAAAAGGAAATCCCATTAGTTGGGCACTAAATACTTGCGTAAAGCACAGTTGTGTTGCTAAAGTTCTGTCCAAACACAAGTCCGCACACACAGGTCATCCCAGCAGCACTAAGGTCTTGTTAGTTCAATGTTTGCTGTTCACGTCGTTGCAGCAATTTAGGAAAACAAGACGATTTCCTTTGGTTTCTTGTGCAAACTGAACTGCGTTCACTCCTGCTGCGCTGCACTCATTCTTCTGTGCATCCTCTGATCTCAGCATGTTGGTTTCTGATCGGCTGCTGTTTCATCTGAAAGTCTTCCTCTACCTTCCTGTCTGAATAATGTTTTGCAAATTGTGACGGCTCTAAATTGGAAGTTAAAAGCATATTTTGCTTCGTATTGAAACATTTAATTTTTGCTTTGTGAGCCACATATCACTGCTCTATGTTTGTTGAATAGACAACTTCACATCAGCAGCCTCTTGCACAGATTTTTGCAAATAAAATTCAGATGTAGGTTGAGACGCAGACCTGTGAAATCGTCTCTGATAAGAATGACTTACCATAATTGGGGGCAATAGAAATGAAGATAGAAATGAAGTTGGGATTCTTTTCTGAGCTGTAGTCGCATACCGACTGAGGAACTCAACTGTTTTATCAAAATTAGGTCCCTTTTTTAAAAAGCAGTTAAACTGCAAATATATCTTAGTTGTTCAAATTCAGTCAACCAATCTACTAAGTCATCCACTGAGCAGCACAAAACAAGACTCAATGACAGAATAAACTGTTTTGTATTTGCAAAGACTCAAGTGCTGTTTTCAGCTGAGAACATCTATATTCAAATGTGCTGTTCATTTAGGTCTTTTTACATATTATTGTCATTATTTCTAGTTATTTTATTATTTAGTTTTCTCTCTATTTTACACTCCATTTGGTAACACCTTATTTGAAGGGGTGTGCATAAGACTGACCTGACACTGTCATAAAAGAGACTTAACACCAGTCATGAACATAAAAAAGTCTTTATGAATGTTCACGACTGTTGCCATGAAATGTCATTTGGTAAATAATGACACTTTTACTGCAAAGTTTGACACATTTAATGGACTTTTAATAAAAAATCTTAATCAGACTTTGCACTAAAAGGGTTCTTATTGATCACATAATGCACTTTTAATGAATGTTTAATGGAGCCTTTAGTGCAACTTTGCATTGTTAGTGTCATTATTTACCAAATGAAACATTCATAATCACTCCTTCATGTTCATCAGTGTTGTCATGTTTATGACATTGTCATGTCAGTCTCATGCACATCCTTTCAAATAAAGTATTATTTTAATCCAATCAGGTTTTATTGTAAATGCCCTTTGTGAAGCACTTCTTTGTACATAAAAGATGCTATATGGATAAAATGTATTTATTAACAGAGAAGATTGGCCATTTTTCCATGGATAAAACTTACATGCTTGACTCTGCTGCTCAATCTACAAATGCCTTTTCAGAGTAAAACACCTATAAAGAGGTTTATTAGACATACAGCCAGGAAAACGCTTTGCTGCAATAAATAAGTAATCAACCAGACTCAAATACGATTAATTTTTCTTCATAACGAATACCTGTAATTGTATTGATTTTTTTTTCAGTTAAGTTTTCTGGCTTTTGCCCTCTCCTAACATTGTGTTGTGGTGCCACCTACTGGAAAATGTGAAGATATCTTCAAATAAATTAAATGAAAAATATTAACAAAACGACAGAAATAATACAAACAAAAACAAGAAATGGATCAACTAAAATCTTACGTTTATACAAAACAGAAAATATCCCTAAAATGAACCTTTCATTAATGTTTTGATCAATAGCCAGGAAGTATTGGCAATGTGGTATTACCATTGGCGCCATCATGTGGTTGGTTTAGTACATTGCAGCCCCAAATGTTGATATACCTTCAAGTTGTGCTGCATTTTCTATACACCATGTAATCCATGGCTACTGCTCTGAATTAGAAGTTTAAAAGTTACTTGCTTTGATGTGAAACAAGTTAAAATACCTCAGAGTGGAGGAAGTACTCAATACTTGCGAGGGTTTCATTAATATCTCCACAACTCTCCAAGGCCTCATGTTGTTCCTAATTTGAACCATGACGCTCCCTGAAGGCCAAGGAAGAATCATTGATTCACCTGAAAGTGATTAGAAAACACCAGTGAGATGATTAGTGAGGATTGGTGTTTTGAGAGTAGAACTCAGTGGGTTTATTTTCCCATGAAGTCTTCTTGGGATTAGGATAAACCGAGTTAAACTGTTACAAATTAATATCCACTACAGTTTTCACTTAAACATCGGCTCTTATTCTGATGATCATAACAGGTTTTTCATATGTACTAAATGAATAAGTTAACAAGGAAACACCACAAGAAAAATGTGTGTATCATGTTTCTGTAGGCATCTTTGATTTATTAAAATCAGGGAAATAAATGCAGCTTTAACTAAAATCAGGAAATCAACTTTAAATTTCTTTATTAACTCAAATGAATAAAATGCTTCAAAAACACTGAGGGAGAATACAGTTGCACGCTGAAAGTGCTGTTCAGAGCCGTCGGCTGTGTCCTTCCTGCCAGGGTCACCAAGAGGAAGGGGAGTGTGTTAAAAACAAGGTGCTCTAAATAGGCGTCTCTTTCACAGTCACATTCATAAATGTGGTGTCAGAAAATTAATCATGTTCACTGAGAAAAAGTAGGTTGAACTCCTGGCTCAATGAAATAAAACACTTCGCTATATACTTGTGCACAGTTAGTCATTAGTGTGAAGTGCCGTTTCTGCACTTAACCTGTAGAGCTGAGCAGACGGAGGCGTCTCCTTCAGAGTCACAAAGCCAAGACTCCTGTTCACAGATTACTTTGCTTCTCTTTATGCTTGACCACAGTTTCTGATTGCAGTTTGTAAGATTGAGAATGTTGGCCTGATTCACCGATGGAAAGCACATTCCATCTGTGAATACATTGTCACTATTTAGATAAATCTGGGGTATCCAAGGTACAGTTTGGGGGCCATTCGTGGCCTGTGGGATAATTTTGTCTGGCCTCTTTGAACCTGGGAGCTGAGTGTTGCAAACTTTGTTTCCTTCCAACTATTGCACCTTTTAGGTGACAAGTTCCCGCACGCACACATACACACACACAATTACCCCAGATACACACATGCACTCACACACCCATGAAAATAATTCAGATGGGTAAAGGTCAACCAAACACGTTCCTATTCCATCAATGTGGCCCGTCTATTTTGATGCCAGTCCACTTTAATAAGGTCAGTCAGGCAATCAAGATTCCACCTTGAGATATTTTTTGTAGATCAAATCTGCCCAAGCACAGGCAGAAAACTTCTGCACAAGGTATGCCTAAAACTCAGAGATAACAAAAAAGTGTGAAAAAACGTTTCAGTAAGTAAAAAGTAATCATAAAAATATTTTTTTTAGAGGGATCTTTATAGCTAATCATAAACGAGCATTTTTATAAACAGGAATACAGATCAATCCTCATGATCAAGATGTCTATCGACAGAATTAGATCTTTAGATCAACTTCTGCAGCAGCAGAACATACCAGGAGAAACTCCAGTCAGCTAGGAACTGAACATTTAGCCTGGATTTTACACAGACTCACCATAACTTAACAGCAACAGATTGGGTAAAATTTTACCTGTGTCTTTTTACTATGAGTCTGTCGGTCGAGTAAGATTCAACATAAACAACATGAAACCATGTCTGTCCTGTCCTATATGAACGGTTCTAACAATCAATCAATCAATCAATCAATCAAGTTGACCTGTGTAGCACATTCCACATTTACAAATCTCAAAAATATGTAGCACATTTACATCATAAAAACACATAAAGATACCACACAGTCAACAATTGGTCAGTGTTTCATTTATCATGGTTCAAAAGCAAATTTAAACAATCTTCTGACTGTTTCAACAGGATCATAAACAAATCACAAATGATCTCAACGTGGTTTGCTGAAAAGGGCTTTGGGGTTTGTAGCAAACAACCTTGTGACACGACCATGTCAATATGGGCTAAAGCATCTTGGGAACGTTTCTGTCACCTTGTTGGATCAATGCCGTAGAAAGTCAGGGCAGCTTAGGAAGCAGAACAGAGTCCAAATTGGCATGAGAAATGTTTAGAGAATACAGTTGGCAGTGGCAAGAGTCGTTCTTCCTTTCAGTTACACAATATCACAGAGTTTGTGCACATCCTGTCACAGAGTGGTTCAGGAAAAACTTGTCCATCAAGCTCAAATCAAAAGGAGGATGGCCATATACCTGTAAATGTTTTTATTTTTGCTGTATCGTGTGAACCCATTGCTTTACCATGACCCAGCTCCCAGTTTCAGTAAGCAGTTCAAGATCTTGGTGTACTTACAGAAATAGACTGAATGCTTTTTTTTTTTTAGAACTTCCTGGAACCTTCACTGAAGAACAATCCATTGAGTTATGCTGCTTTAGGTCTAAGCAACATAATGATGTCTCTCCTGCTTTATATAGCAGAAAAAGCTGAAATAATACTATAAGTACCCACTTTTTATGGAAAATGTTATGAATCAGCATCCTTCTTCGAATATGATTTAATGGAGCTTATTTACCAGAAAGTGCAGATCCTTTTTTCCCCCCATCGGATTTAATAAATGAAAAAAGAGCCAATGATGAATAAAGAAGAAAAGGGAAATTTTCCGTGCCCCAAGGTTGATCTTTTATACCACCGCTGACTCCTTACAAGCCTGTCTGGTTTTCTTTTTTGCTGATGTGATTTTAATAGATACATATTTTAATATTGCTCTTTTTGATCTAAGGTGACAGATGGGGACTGTGCGTCTGCCATGTCATAATTTAATCAGATTTGTATCTATTTTTTCTTTTCATCCTGCAGCTTTATGTCAGATACACTCACAGATTCTCTAATCACAAGAATACACCAGTCTAAAAAGTTTATCTACTAAAAACTCAAAGGCAGGAGTGGTATACTTCAGCTATCCATTTAGCATTTAGCCTTCCATGGGAAATATCCTGCCATACAATATCTCCAAGGCTTTAAGAGCTTCAGAATCATTAAAGTTTTCATGGGATTATTCAAGAAACCCGATCAGCCTATTGTTCAAACCCATACAAATCGGGGAGAAAATAAAAACCTTCGACAGAAACATGCCAGCAGGGTTTCTGTTCTGTTACTCGGAAGTTGTTTCACGCTTCTAAGTAACTGTGGCACAGATCTCCTTAAGGAAGTAATAACATACGGCACATACCTCTGTTAGGTTTGACTGTTCCAGAGAAAAACAAAAGGCTAAACTAGCCCAACTGGTCTTACAACTCCACAAGCTGAAAAACAAACATTTCTGGGAAAAATGTGGCACATGTCCCAATCTTCAGTTCAGAGGTAGAATTAGCTAAACTCAAATCATTAGAAACACAGGAGAACGACTAAAACAAAATCACATTATTCCAACCAGACACTTTCTCTGTAGAGCAGAGAATAACTCTAACCGGGAGATTAACCGACAAGTCTTTGCTGTCTGCACCACCTCTGGCGTATTTTTATTCAACCACATTCATTAGAGCTGGAAGGCTGACAGCTGATATGTAGTGTTGTTTTATTACCTTTCTTATGGCTCCCTTCTTCTCTAGTGCATTCACACCTCTCTGATCCGAGAGTCGACATGGGATGATTATTGATCTCGATCGTAGTGTCCGTATCCTACATCAGGTTTTTTTCTGTAGTATCTCCATTGTGCAAATAAAAAGCATGCTCCTTTTTTGCAACTGGGTGTGGGTAATCTGTGAAGATTTGCAGAAGTCTGTCTTCAAGCTGGAGCTGCTTTGCCTCTCAGACCTTTCATAAGATGTCAACATATCTACAGGCCAGTACAGCCTCTGGGCCAATGCTGTGCATGGTTCATTGGGATCTGGTTGGCTGCAAAGTGTCCGGTGTGTTTAATGAATGTTTAGTTTCTGATCCAGAAGGTTCTGTCGGTTCTGTCCTCTCAGGGATTCCAGCAATCTTAATGTGAAGTTTCATTTTGCTTCCCTCTAAATTTCCAGGTTTTGCCTCAAGATGATGCTGATGAACCGCTGCAACTTCCTCTAAATTATGTGACGGCGATTCCTCCTTTAGCTTATTAGAGTCATTGTGTGAAGCCACAGTTTCATTGCAGCCCAAAATGCATTGCTTACTGCCAACAAATCAGTTTGAAGGATCTGCTTCTTTACTCATAAAGCATCGTCTGAGTTGGTGCTGCGTCTGAAGTGCTTTATGTGTCTGTCGTAGTAAAGCAAAGCTCTTGATTTACCAGATGATTTACGTTCCTACCCGTATCAGAAGATGAAGGATGGGTGGATGGTTTGCTGTTTTTGCTGCTCATTTCAGCTTTTTCTGTTTTGTTTAATAATGATTGTTCTAGCCACTGTATTTAGATTTATATAGATATTAGATTGACCTGTTATCTATTAAACATATGCAAATATTGTATGAGATTCTTGTGGTATTTGTAAGGTCATTCAGGTGATACACATCAATAAACAGCGGAAATATAAATAAGTTTCCACTTAGTCCCATTTCCTCGAATATGTAAAACAAATGTTTTAATGCTACATCCTCTAAGTATTCTTATATATATTTAAAAGAATAATCAACATAATCAGTATTTGCATTTTCACCATTACCAGTTGGAAGATCTTTATCTGGCCTCGACGTCCAAACCAAACGTGTATTTTTACTGTTTGAGGTACTAAATTTCACAGAAAGTGTAATGATGGAAAAGAAGAATGGGGGAAATGTAGGTTAACCATAATCGATATTATAATCATACTATTTACAGTATATTATTACATATCGGTAAACTTTAGAAATGAAGCAGGATTTCAGTGTTGTAGTCATCTGAAAACTTTTTTTACCATCATTTCCCATGGAAACAAAGTCCACAAGGCTGCAATAACATTTTGAGCTAAACTTTTTTCAGTTTATTTTAAGCATTTCATTTCGAACAGACTGAGACACTTGAATAATCTTTGTTTTTCCTATCGCCAACGGCCTTCTTCCCAGCATTGCGTTGTACTGTTAACTGATGTTGGTAAATGCCTTTAGTTCTGCCTCACTGACGATTATAATACTGCAGACTACGTAATTGCTGTAATGTGAACCCGATCGAAAGTTAAACTGATGGCCACAGTACTTATGTGTGAAAGCTTCAAAGGTGTTAGACACGTGGGCGTGTTTGATTCAGGAAACTGTTCTTAGCATGAAATGTTATAATAGATTTTAGAGAGAAGAGGCGTGGAGAAAATCAGCAACTTCTCCTCATGAAAGCTGCAGTGTTGAGATCAGGTAGACAGGTAGATCTGATGAAAAACCCTGTGGAGTGCGACTCCCCGCTGAAAATCCACTACTGGGACTTCAAAGCCTCTCATGTGGAGCAAACTGGTTAGACTGAAAAATAACAGCCCCAAGGCGCCAAAAAAGTCTTTTAGCGTTAGCTTGACTTTAAACACAATCATCCACCAGTAAAAAAAAAGGTGTCATGTACAAAACGAGTGTATACAGTGTATACTGTTGTTACAATATTGGACATATTTTTGAGATTTATTGCTTTAGATCATCATGTTCTACTTTAAATTGTAACCAGATGTGTATAAATTAATAATGTTGCTTCCACTTCATATTTAATCAACTAGTCAAATTTATTTGTATAGCACATTTCAGCAACAAAAGCAGTTCAACATGCTTTACATCATAAAAACACACACAAAAAATACAAAGTGGTCGAACACAGTCAACCATTACCATTGTTACACATCAAAATGTTGATTAATGTTTCATTGATTAAGTTTCAAACAGGTAGGTTTTTAATCGAGATTTATAGGCAGAAGTGTTTCGGTCGTTTTGCAGTTTTTTGAGTTGGTTCCAGATTTATGCTGCGTAGAATAAGGTGTTTTTTTAATAGCAAATCATCTTTGTTGAATTTTTATGAAGGACATTGTATATTTTCAGACATGAATATTATAACCCTTTCCAAACTTAATTTCCCTTTTTCCCCCTCTGTTGCTTTTATAGTTGCTGGAGTGATTATGCTTGTGTTTCCTTTTGCAGAATGCTGGCGTTGAATTTAAGGTCAGAGTGGTTGGTGGATCCGCATCCTACAGCTACTTGTCCCCAAAGGACAGTCAACCATTGTGCCACCCTGCAGTTGACAGGTAGGCAAACAGATTCATCCTCGGGTAAAGCAGCTTCAGCATCATCAGGATTTGCATCCTTAATGGAAGCTCTCAAACTGAGATGGCCTTGATGGCTGAATAAAACCGTCCTACGTCATTAGGAACCCACACAAAGAAATCATTTCATTTTGGTGTTTGAACATGAAGTCGGAAGTCAGGGAGCATTAATTAGATTAGACCAGAGGTAATAAACAAAGTGAAGGAAAATGGTTTAAGTCTAAAAGCATCAAGGTGACATCAGAGAAAGAGCTGAGCCATAAATAAGATATTAAAGGAAGGGTGTTGTGGAAAAACCTAATTTTTTAGCTTTACATCATGTTGTGAAGTTATTCCATCATCAAAAATGGACCTGAATTTTTTTTTATTCTTTCATCCATGTTTGATGCATTTTTTATTCTCTTATGCCAATATAAACACTTGCTCACACAAAAGCACTCCTTATTTCCACAAAGTTCTTCCTTGGATCTGTAGTCCCCAGTCAAGCGTCCACCTCAGAGCAGCCTCCTCCACACCTTGTCCACTCAGCTCCTCTAGACTAGCAGCAGCCGCAATTAGCAAACAGCTGGGAAACTGCATGTCTGCTGAGCTTATCATACGAGCTACTTCTTAATCTGTTGTGTAATGAGAAACATTGTCATGACATTGTCACTTCACAAGCACAAATGTTTGTGTATTTTGATTAGGATTATATGTGACAGACCAAGACAAAGTCATGTAGTATATTAGATAAAAGAGAATCAAATTAAAATAGGAAAGTATGACATACATTCAGTTTTAGCCTCTTTGACTCAGTATTTTATAGAAACACTGTCTGCTGAAGTTACAGCTGCAGTTATTTTTGAGTTTGTCCCTATCAGCTGTGCTCTGTTACAGATTTCTGCCCATTTCTGCCCAAATATACTTTTACTATTGTTAAAGTTAGGTCTTTTTTTTTGTTACCTTATACTAGAATGATCTTTACTAGACCATTCCATAAATGTTTGAAACAGTCCCTTTGTCTCTGTTTAAATGTAGTTTATGTGACTATCTGTGTTTTTGTGTATTTATTTCTTGTTTTTTTCTGTGTCCTTGTTCCCCATGAGTCTCTGTGATGTCCTGTCCTCCCTGTTGATTGATCCCAGCTGTGTCTAGTGTTTCTGATTACCCTCCCTGTGTATTTCTACCCACCTGTTGTCTTTGTTCCTCGTCGTTTGCACCGTTGGTTGTACGTCTGTCTCCTGTCGCTTCTCATACTGGTTACTCATTGTCTTCCCATCCACTTGTGGTTTTGGATTCTGTCTTCTTGTGGATTATCATTAAACATTATTTCCACATGACATCCTGGGCCCGTCGGCGTCTATCTCACCACTCACCTAACCAAAACATGACAGTTTAGTGGTATCCAAACTGCAGCTGAGGTCCAATTTTCCATCGAATGATGACAAGTAAAGAATAGCACAAACTGCTGCACACTTTTTACATTTTTACAGGGAGATTTTCAGTCGTACTTGGCCTTTCTACTGGATATAAATGAGAAATGTACTCAGAAAAAACAAGAAATTTAATCTCAACTTTCACCTTAAGCACATTATGTTGCTCATACTTGTAAATTCTTCTTTACAATTTTCAAAGAAAATAATTTGTCTTAAAGAGTCTGAGAGTTTGTTTCCATCAAACCCCTATTCATTTTTTGCATTTCTAAATTAATTACACCCAGAATAATCTTTGAAGTGGCTTCTAGTGAAAAGATTTGTGTCATACATCTAAGCGTGTGCAGCATCTTATGACAACTTGAAGGACGTAGTAATTCATTAAGGATACATGGCAGTTAAATTGTGTAGTTCTAATTCTTTTTGTGCATTTCATCATTGTTTGTAGTACTTTATTGTTTTTTCTGTTTGTTTTTAAATGTGACTAAAACACAAAAATTCCTCCAAACATTCTCTATTATTCTGTCCTGAGAAAATAAATTTGATGACTCTAACTTACATAAAACATCAATAAAAAGCTCTGATTTAATCTTACTGGAAAAATGAAAGTTACACAAAGTCGTACCAGTTAGAAAAAAATATGTTTGCAAAAATGGCTGACAAAAATTTGCCTCAGATGGTTAAGATGTTTTTATTATCTGAATAAATCACTGCAATGGTAAAATTAGCAAACATTCTGTATTTAGAAAATGTGTTGAACAGAAACAAAAAGATGTACTGAGGAATAAATGTATCCAAATGCTGGAAGTTCAACACATCTTTATCTGCAGGACAAATTTGCCAATATTCCCCTTCATCTTCCTGGACCAGTAAGATAAACATATGACATCGTGTAGCTGTTGAATACTAATACTTATTATCGTCCCTGAGATAAAAGTTGTCCAGATGAGCTGTAGAAAACTGTTGTTCCCACTGTGAGATCTGATTGCGGAACATGTTAGAGCAGGTCTCAACTAGGCCAGTTTGCATGTTTCAGGGCAAAATAAAATCAAGTTTAAATTAAAAGACTATCAAAGCTTGTTTTCTTGTTTAGCACCGACAGATGGTTGTTTCCCGTCTCACAGATTTCTTTTGCTTTTTTTATAACAATGTTTCAGACGAAACAATATGAAAAAGTATTTCTCGCCTAAAGTTAATCACACAGGCACAAACTGCGATCTCTGGAGTAATTTTGGCCTTTAACTAGGCCATCAGAGCTTTGACGCGGCCTTCATTCAGTCACTTGGCTGTTAATATACTGGTTTGCATCAGGTCATTATGCAGCAACAACATTGTAAAGTTACTTTTATGATGGGTCCATTGGGATTCTCTCTCTGATTATTTTTCTGGACTGATAGATGTCAATGACTTTACTCTCATCTTTTTCTAATTTCTTTTGGGGTAAGCTCATTTAGGCATTTTCTGTCATGTTGTCAGACAGGTCTCATTTAGTTTCTTTTTCTAAAGTTCTTGCCTTATTCAGGCCCGAAACATCGTCGATTACAGTTATTTTAAGCAATTAATTGATTAAACTGAGTTTTTTGGGGTGATGTGGTGATGCAGAGGCAAAGCACAACCCATGTATTGAGGCCTTAGTCCTCATGCTGGTGTCAAACTACTTTCAAATACAGGCCACTAGAGCCAACAAAACCTTTAAAAAATATATAAACTGAGTTTTTCAGGGACAAGTTGGCTTGGAAAAAGTATTTTTCCTAATTAGTTAAAATTATATTTAATTGAAACATAATAGTAATTGGAAGCAGCTTTAGTATTAAAACGTTTTTGTGATAAAGTTAGTAATCTGAAACATTTGGGTGAGACAATTGCAAGAACTATTAAAGAACAAATATTATGAATGTGTAAACAAAGCTTGTTAAAACGTGTTTCTGTTGCAGGGCTTTAAAGTCTTGTGGGCCAGGAGGACCTCTTCATGTGAAGCTCGTTATTGAGTGGGACCACAGCTCTAAAGAACGGTAGGCACTGGGCTAAAGTTTCATTTTTAGCACAAAGTAACGAGCGTTTTCTGATGTTGTCCAGAGGGGCCTTGTTTGCTAAAACACTAACTGATCAGTTTCATCTTTGTACGATGGAGCAGACATACACTCCCGCTGATTCTAGCAGCGGAAACACAATTTAGCAACTGCATGCCAACGACACACACTGTGTTTGCTTCAGTCTGTTTGGCAACATCCATGAGGAGGTGGTGAAAGACGCAGAGAGCGTGAGGAGTCAGCAGCAGCAACACCTGCAGCAGCACAACTGCACCTTGGACGAATGCTTCCAGCTTTATACCAAAGAAGAACAGGTGAGGCAGATGGCTGCAAACAACGTCAGCTTCTACTCTGTTGAACAAAACTCTGCATTTCAGAATGTCAAAGAGAAACAATGCAAAATCTAAGAGAAAGTTTATCTGTGCTGTTGGATCGGCTCGCCTCTGCTGGAAACAGAAACAGAAACATTCCCTGCTGCTTTTAAATTGTTCACAAGGGAGCAGCAAACAGCAGCGGCATCAGAATTACCATTTGGTGATAGATTTTGAGCTGAAGGCTTTGAAGTTTTCATTTATTGTTTAACTATTGCAGTCAGGGTAGATAAATGTTGCCTCCACTGTTTTAGGGAGTTCAGGGATATTAAAACTGGAGAAAATCAGGTATGTGATGAGAGGTTCTGAAAATAGATTTTAGAAGCCTGGAAATCATTCATAGTTTTTCAATAAACCCTCAACAAAGGTCCAGGAATAGCCGACCCTTGAAATTTTGGTCGAGCAGTGGTTCCATAAATCTTTGCCACATACCTTGTAGGTGACAGTATTTGAATTTTTTTCCCTTTTTCTTCTTTGTTGGAATTGTGTTTTTTATATAATGTGGAAAGCCTAATAAATATATTAAAAATTGAAATCATTGGATACTGATTTGATAAAATCTTCCATATTCATTTTGGGATTCTGAAAATATTTGTTTTTTTTGTAAAATGAAAAAATAGCCTTGGCAGTTATTTTTGGCATTATAAACACTGTAGCATGGGAAAAAATAAAAATAAAACACATTATATTGACTAATCAGACCTACAGTGGAATATTCTACACTGACCACAGATTCTTTAAAACTGTTTCCAATTTATAGAACTTTTACTAAAAAAACAAGAAACTCTGGATTTTATAAATTATCACTGAAAGGTGTAAAAAGTATTGTTCATTGTCTCCTTGTGAAAGCTCAGCAACCCTATTAACTCATCTGGTTTTTAGAGAGTTCTAGCATAGTTTGGGAAAGCGCTGTTGCTAGAGCAAAGACAAAAAAACTGCTGCATTTACAGGTCAGAATAATATTGGTAACACATTTTCTGTGATGAAAGTAAAAACTAGCAGCAGCAGCAAGAGCTAATGAAAGATCCCAAATGGCTCAGTTGGTAGATTGAGGTAATGGACAGACGGTCCTTGATTGGTCACCAGATAGCTGGCAGGTGGAAGGAGGCGAAGAGGAAAAGCAGGAGGGTTTTAAATGGATTTGTGAAATGAAACTGGATCTAGACAATGAACCCAGACATGAGGTGAGACAGATTTTACAGAAAAAATAAATAAATTAGTATTGCAATTTATAGTTTATGCTAATTTTTTAGATAATGATTTGCTGTAAAGGCCAACATTGTTCTTTACTTCATATTTCCTAAATGGCAAAATGTTTGTTTGACTTCTCAACTATGGCCGTAGTGGTTCATAGTGGAATCTTAAGAAGTTCAGAAAAGCATCTGTAACATTTCCATCAATATGTTTTCCAGTTACAAGGTTATGAAGGTCTTGAGAGTTTTCAGTTTGCACCCAGGATGAATTGGTTCTTGTGTGATGCCTTGTTAAAGAGAGACACTTCAGTGGCCTTCAAAACTAAATGAACTAAAATACAGTAACTTTGCTCTAATAGATTGACGTTCTAAAAACTGATAGCTTTAAAACTGATGTTTTTAAGTGATTTTCAATATGCCTCCTTTTTTCCCCTGTTTTTAGAATGTGATCCCTCCATTGTTCTCCTTTATTACACAAAACCGTGTTTATAAAATAATTACTTACTTTTTTCTTAAGAATTTAATGTCAATACTTCAATTAGTGTTAAATGGACTGAACTTATATAGCGCTTTATCCGATTATTTCTGACCACTCAAAGCGCTTTACACTAAAGCCACATTCACCCATTCATACTCACAAACGTTCACACATTCATACACCGATATGCAGCTCGGTAGGTAATTTGGGGTTGGGTGCCTTGCCCAGGGGCACATTGACATGTGGCTGGAGGAAGCTGGAATTGAACCTGCAACCTTCCGATCGCAAGTCGATTTCTCTACCCACACAGCCACAGTCGCCCAGTGTTAGGAATATTGAGAAATGTTGAAGCCGTGAATTGTAGTTTAAATGTTTACATATTTGTGTCCTCATATTGTGGTCGTAACAAACTAATGTAAATCTTTGATTACATTTAACCTGCATACAGGATGTCAAAATGCAAAAAAAAAAAAAAAAAAAATAGATCATGGTCATTGAAACAGTTGTTTGTGTTTTTATTTGACACTCTGTAAAGAATAGTCTTCAAAATTGACACTCTGTAAAGTAAAATAAACACTGCCAGGTTTGGCAAGTCTGTTTTATGAGGTAAAAGCTTAAACTCTAATCTGTTCATTTCTTAGTTGCTTCTGCATATCATCTTATATTCTGATTGAAACTTCCATTAAAAAAAATCTTAAATGCAGGTAATCATGAACTGTGAGTATAAGTCCAGTTGTGAAGGTTCAATGCAAATTGTGAACACTACTAATCAAATCATTTCACATTGTGTGTTCAGTATAAAGGCACAATGCGAGATTGTGCCTTTATACACATTCTAGCATAGTTTGCGATGTTCAAATTTCATTTCAAATTTTAGCACAGAATACTAATTCTTTGCCTGGAAACTGATGCAGTAGTTGAAGGATAAACTTTAGTCTCTACTCTTTTTAATTTGAAATTGAATTAGGTAACTTATATATAAATATATATATTTACAGAAGAATTGCTACTTTGTTCTGACTCAACAACATGAGACAGATAATCTGTAGAAAAAAACAAATAGAAATAAAATATTGATCTCCTCTGCCTACACCTGGTGGTCCCTCTGCCATCTACAGAAACTCACAGAAACAATCAACCGTATCCAGGAGGAAGGTCTTAACACCTTTAAACCATTAGCACACAGCTGTTCTAATGGTGGGGAAACAACTTCCCATTATAGGAAAATTGTTTATCCAATGTCAAGCTACCTTCTCCGCCTATCCACAGCACGCTGCATTGTGGGGGGAAAAGCTGCATCCCACAGAGTTCAAAGGGCTCTGATTGGTTGTTTCTGACCAAACGATGGATTTGTGCAGGTAGCAGTAGAACCATAGGGAGAAAATAGAGACGTTTGGTTTTATCACAGATGATCTCTCTCGTATTGGATTGTCATGACACCGTGGCAGTTTCAACAAATATCTAAAAATAACATTTTTACCAAGCACAGCGTTAAATGATTTGGTGCATTTCTGTTTGTACTTAACATCACATCACTTTTTCCAGTCAAGTTTTTTATTTAGGGGGAGTTTTAGGACTTGCTGTATATTGTTCATATTTAAACTGAAAATCTTCATGCAGAGTTTATGTTTGTACAAACTGCTTGCTAATTTGAGTGAAAACTTGGACAACTAGGAGTCGAGAAATACACAGAAAGTGAGATGGAATAGCTGCTGTTATTTCTTGCTATCTCTGGCTTTTTCTTTCTTTCTCTTGCCCAGCAGACATGTTGCTTTTTAAGCAGCATTGATCAGTGCTCTGGATTTTCCTTTCTTGTCGAAGCCATCATGGAAGAAGTGCTCATCTTGGTAATTACTCTCCCTGAGCAGCAGGTGACGGTTCTGATGAGCCACTTCAACATGCAGCCACTGCGGCAGGACTTCCTCTCATGATAAGGAAGTGAAATCTTATTTCTCAAAGTTGTAGCAGGAAAAACCAGGAGTGTTGGCTCCATCAACACTCTGGTTTCTCTTCTATCGCAACATGTTGTGCTGCTTTCTGAAAATGACTGCAACACATTTCTCAGTCATTTCATGAACAAAGTCGCAGTTCTTTCTCTCTTCTGAAAAGAGACCTTACCTGGAAGAACACATCGACTGTCTTTCCCTCTTATATTTATTAAGTAATTAATTTTCAGATATTTAAAGTTTGATGCTTTTACTACAATATTAGCATCCAATATACAAGGTACATTTCAACATTTCTTTTACCACTGATATTTCCCATGTTGATCAGTTACATTTATTGTCTTCTGCATGTATCTGGTTGTCTTAGAAAGCCACAAAAGTAAAACCAGCCATGCATGCACAGGAGATCAGGAGAGGATCAGGAGAGAAGCAGGGGAAATTAGAAAAATTTGGCAAACTCCATGCAGAAAGGCATTGACCAGGACTCAAAGGGCCAGAACTTATTTTTGGGCTGCTGTGCAGAAAGGGTTTAACAGTTTATAATGTAAAACTGACACATTAACTCTAAGACTTAGAACAAACAATAGTGTCTAAAACCTAACAATGTGTGATTTCAGCTCGCTCCAGATGACGCCTGGAAGTGTCCGCACTGCAAGCAGCTGCAGCAGGGGATGGTGAAGATGAGCCTGTGGACGCTGCCCGACATCCTCATCCTCCACCTCAAGCGTTTCCGTCAGGTGTGTGAAACCAAAACCGGCTCAGAATGAACTCAGGGGTTGTGATTTAGCATGCACTAACTTCATGTTGTTGGATAACTGCTTAAATAAATGTTTTTGAATAAGCATGTGATCAAATCTATGACGGGCAAAGAGTTTTATTTCTCGCTCCTTCAGGTGAGTAAACGGGAAATAAGTTACAACATAAGAGAGTAAAAGTCAATAATTTGCAAAAGAGCTGGGATGTTAAATTGGTTCACACATGTTAGTTTAAAAATAAAAACTAAACCAACAGAGTTTAACCTTATACATAAACCATCATATATTAAACACATCAGCGGCTGCGATAACTTCCAAGTTTATATTTTTCTACTTTTGATAGCAGTTGGACACCTAAATCTTAATCTAATCAATCAGAGGCTTTGAAATGTGATCAATCACATTTGATCAAATTCCAATTTTTGACACAGTCAGCCGTGATTTCTTGTGAATGCAGTGACATAAAATGTGAATTATGCCATTGTACAGCAGTTTCTACCTCAGTTTAGTAGGAACTGTCATCTTGTGGTTTTGGTTTTACAGATCTATATGTAGTTATATT
This sequence comes from Micropoecilia bifurca, assembly GCA_903067075.1. NCBI lineage: Eukaryota > Metazoa > Chordata > Actinopteri > Cyprinodontiformes > Poeciliidae > Micropoecilia > Micropoecilia bifurca. The sequence continues at coordinate 3,491 of CAEGAF010092036.1, read as the reverse complement.
CAAGATGTTTTGGTTTTTTTACTAGTAAACCATCTTCCTTATACTTCCAAAAGAAAATGAAACCTTTATCAATAAATGAGGCAGGACCTCAAATAATCACATTAATGTGCTTTTTTACTTAAGGAACACTCTGCCTGCAGTAAAGCCATTATGCTTTTTATATTTCTGCTTTGACAAGAAAGGTGATGAATACATCTTTTTTTATATATAGTTTGAACAGTATTTCTTTTTTGCTTGATGGTTTAGTTAATTAATGCGCTGACTTGTTCAGAATCTGTGTAAGCTGTATTATATTTATTTCTTAATTGGTTCAGGACAATGATATTTGCTACTCTGAAATATAATTTCAGATTCCAATTCTGAGCCTGCTAATATTAAGATTTTTGTTTTTCTATATATCTGCCTGACCTTCGCTTTCCTCTCCTGTTATTCCTGTGAATTACTCATGAATATTTCCTTAAACTTGATCAAATCTGCATTTCAAAGCTACATTCATACCAGCTATCCATTTTCCTTTTCCATCTGATACATTTGGACTTTGTTATTGCTATAACTATCTTTTAGAACCTGACTGTTTTATGAAATGGTGTTTGGACCCACGAGAATCTGCACCAAAACTCTTTCCTTACTTTTTACAGCATTTATTCACTAAATGACTGCATGTATCATGTTTTGATAACTTTTCACGATTTTTAAGATTGTCAATAATCCACAAACAAAATATCTTTTTCCAGCACCTGATTTATTTATTTGTTTATTACATTTATTTATATGGCATATGTCCAGGTTCCCAGCCATAAAGGTTTTCATCCTCTCTAGTTATCTTTTCCTATTGTGCCCAGTATTGATATTTTAGAAAGCAGCTACACTAAATTTAAGCAGATTCAACTAAACAAGTGTGAAAACTGATTGAGTCTCTCTGTCTAGACGAATAACATCAAGAAGGACACAAGAGGGATTCTAACAAATAATATAATGCTTTCTGATTGTTCAGCAAATACAGAGAATTAATTTGAGTACAGCAGATGTGAAAACAGAAAGTTTTATTATTGCCAAAAATGTTAACAATTGTACATAAATAAGCAAAAAAAACAAGGATAAAACCTGTAGAATTTTTAAAAAGAAAGTGAATGTCTGAGGCGGTTCTCTAGTTTTGTTTTCATTTTTATGGAGAGCCTTCAGGTGTCTGCTAGATTGCTAACATTGTTTTTTAGTTTTTAGTTGTGTGAATCCAGCTGTGCATCCAAATAAATAAAAATGCCCTCATGAGGAATTGAGAGTCCGGAACTAAATTTTGCAGAGAAGATGTTGCCAAAGTCAGGTTGTAGCAACCTGACAGACTCAAACCAAAGAAACTAATAATGCATCTGAATGTGCTTTGACATAATTAACTCAATAGGATTAACAAATGTTCTGCATCTTCATTTGTTTCCTTTTTAACAAGTTGGCTTGTATTTCAGTTCAGTATCTCTGGATGCATATCTTGTTTTTTACAGCCCTGTAATAGTAATATTCACAAGTGGGTGATTTAAACACACTGGCTGGAGTAGAAAACAAAGCCTCGCCTCAGGATTAGTTCAGACTTGCTGTACAGAAAATTTTAGCACTTTCCTCACAAGCTTGTCTTTTTCTCTTGTAAATCAGCCAGTTTGAATAAACAATGACCTTTCTGAGTGGTAAACATCTGGCCAGATCGACGCCTGAAGCTTGTTGTTACTGAAAATATGGTCTTTCTCTGTAACTTATTGATAAATATTCATTTGAAAATTAATGAGAACGTTTGCATATATTACTTTGCTTATGGAGGTAATGCAATTCTGAAATAATTAAAAACGTATCCGACCTACCAGTGTTCACATTCACACACGGCACTCTTAGGGCATGAACGTGTTTTTGTGCTGCCTTTGTTTGGTCCGTCCAGAACGTTGTGAAGTCTGAAGAAATGACTTTAGTACTGTTACATTTTCTCTTGCGTTGTACCATCACATCGTTTGAATGACACTGGCGGTGGGTTTTATGTGCCATATGCTTTTATCACAGTCAGAACTAAGAGCATGTATCAGTGTTTCTCTGTGACCCGGTTTGACACTAGTGGTACAGGCTTTCGCTTCTGTTCTGGATAAAAACAACACAATGGAGCTGAATATTCTCTGCTTGATATAAAAACTGTCCACATTCTAGTATCTAATTAGTCCACTGGTAGAATTAGACATAATCTTCAGCCAAGATGCGCCTCCCCTCGATTGGACCCTTCCTGTTTTTATTCACGAATGACACCACATGCATAGAGCTACAGGTACATCTCAGTAAATTAGAATATGCATTCCAGTGAGTATGGAGGGTAGAAACCTTTTGAAAATAACTTTTAAGCAGAATTTTTGTAATTTTTTTATTGGTCTGATGTGTTAAATCATTACAGCCAAAAAACTTCAACCTTAAAAATGTCTGTCTGCGTGCAATTGATCTCGACCAGTATTTACAGATTTTTCTCCAAATTATTTGCAGAAAATTTGCTAATAGCTAAATTATTTAAAAGAAAATGTCACGTGTGAAGCTGATTGGTTGCAAAGCAGCCAATCATTTTCATTAGCACTGATTGGCTGAGCTCACAAGACAGTTGGTGCCAAGAAGGTTTCTACTGTGCAATAATGCATGTTAGAGTACATTTGTTGTTTTGAGGTATAAATTATGCAGGTTCAACTGTTTATAGACTGAAATAAATAAACTTTTTGATAATATTCCAGTTTATTCAGATGCATCTTTATACACCGAGCAATACTGGAGGAAGACTTGTAAAGATTAGAGTCAGAAGCTCTACCTTGCAGCATGGCGATGCTTTTTTTTTTTTTTAAATCCCTGCTGGGATTCTTTGTTTTGCTAATCATTGTGAGATCCTGTCACAAATGTCTGAAATTATGCAGCAGCGATGACAAAATCCTCAGCTTGAGAATCGTGATGTCCAAACCCATCGTAGCTGTGGAAACAAACTACTTTGTCCTCATCCCTCATATTATGAGTCATAACAATTTGATGCCCAAGAAAGAAAAAAAAGGGAATGTTTGTTTTATCAATATTTTTTTGAGTTGCTAGGACATTGAACACAATTATCCATTTAACAGACCTATTTTAGCTGCTTGATTTAAAGGGCTCTTAATCATTTTAAAACACTTAATCATCATTTTTATAACTTCCTTTTCAAATATGTTCATCCTTTGCAGCTTGTGGTAGTTATTCTAATTTCTATGTCTAATATTGAGAAACATAAAATGCATGTTTCGTTAGATTTAACTCAAAAGGCTCTTCTGTTTCCTACAAGTGTGTTTGCAAATGATGAATTTCCTTTGGAAACTGAAAGGACATCTGGAATTTGTTTATCCTTTACAGTTTTTTAGGTTGTTTTGGCTCTAAATCATAATATATATATATATATATATATATATATATATATATATATAAAAATTAAAAAAAATACAAAATATATAAATCCAATA
>CAEGAF010092032.1:0-29737 GCA_903067075.1 Micropoecilia bifurca | reverse complement strand
CAAAACACAATAATCCCATGTTATCTTATTGCGATCAGGTTTTTTTTTAGTTTCCTTGGGCTCTATTGTGTCCACAGATTTTTTTAAAATATTTTTTTTTTTTTTTTTTTTTTTTTTTATGTGGACCTTGTCTTTCTGAAGGAGGTTGTGGCTGCCACAGAGTGCTGTTGCCATGGCAGGCTAGTTTTTGATTTGCAATAATCTTAAAATGGACTGTCCCGTTAAAGTAACATCAGATCAGCATGACGATTCAGGGCTTTTAAGCAGAGAAACTGCATGAAAGACTATCCATACTGCTTATTTAAACTGTTAATTTTAATAATGTGGCTGAAAAAAGTTAGTAAAGCACATGTATCCAAAACCCAAATATGCTGGAAAACACCAAGAAAGCAAATTTAAAAAAAACTGTTAAGAATCCATCTGGTCTGTTGTTCTGTATACAGACCATAAATAGAAACTTGCAAGAAAAATCTGACAATTTCCATTTTTATCTAAATATGAAAAAGCCTTCCTATTCCTATTGATGTTTTTCTCAAACATTTTCTAGCTATATTTAAAGATCTACTCAATTTATATTATTGAATCGTAACTCAATTCTGTAAGTAACAAAACTCATATAGATTAATTACAAAAAGTCATATTTTTAAAACCTCTATTTCTGTCAATTGTGATGATTCTTTGCTTGTAGTCAATGAAGACGCAATATTTAATTTCTTAGAAGGTAATAATTTCATCAGGCCATTAAAAAGTAATAATACACAAGTGTGGTCTTAATTAGAAGCATGTTTCACATCTGATAAAAAGAGATAAGCCTTTGTTTAATTATAGTGAAATATAAAGTTACATTTTCAAGTGCTTCAAAAAAATAGCAGATCAGTGGAAGGAGTATCAACTTTGTATGAAATCTTTCTGGATACATAAGCTACACAGAGATACAGCCCATTCACTGCTGTGATTTTATAAATTGCATCTTCCAAAGTGGTGTTACTGCAGCATTATTGGATATTCCATTTCCAAAGCTCCCAAACTCTCCTCTCTAATATCAGTTCATGGCCAAACAGGATTTAGCACTTGAGTGTATTTCAAAAGTCTAAAGATTCTGAGCATTAAAAGCACCAAGCATGTATAGCAGTTTGCTAATGTGATTTTCCAGTATGGTCAATAAGTACATTTCAAACAAATACATTTAGACATTGTATAAACCTTGTAAAATGTGTCCAGAGTTAGTTCATTTTCAACCATTTTTTTTTGTCTGGGCTAAGTATAAACCAAAGCCTCTTTGTACTTCAAATAAATATTCTGTCTGTTAAAAAAGTTCAGGTTTTCCAAGTATATTTCATACACACAGCAAAAAGAATTACGCATTTTCAGGACTCCAGAAGCTTTCAGAGAATATGCACAATTCTGCATGAATTAACAGTTAACAACTCTGCACCAGGAGATGCTAGCTGTTAGCTACTACTGCTAAAGTGAGTGCTATGCTGATAAATACCTCACCATGTAAGCGAGTTAATCTAAGACTGTTCTGTGCTGTGTATCTGTATTGGGACTGCAGGAATAAACTATGCCAATCTGGCATATTTTATGCATCAAGGGGGGCTGAGTTTACTATCTATTTATTGTTATTTTTTTGTTTCTTTTCCAGTAGCATTCACTTGAATTTTGTGTGATTGTTATAACAGCGGCGACTGTGACTAAGAGATAGAGAATATTCTTGCAATCGGACAGTTGTAGGTTTGAGTCAAGCTTCTTTCCATCATTAGTATCAAACATGTCTGTGTGAATGCGACTGCATGAATATGTCTGTAGTGTAAAGTACTTTAAGTGGTCAGTATGACTGGAAAGGTGCAATATAAATTCAGATCATATATCATAACTTATGTAGCTACAATGAACATCACAATATGAAGGCTACAGTATCAGGAATACAGAGAGTTGATAGTGGAAACTTATTTACCCAAAGGTGCCTTTTGTTGTACACTACTAAAATCCCCAAAACAGTTGTACACAGTGGTATGACAAATATTTAAAGATTACCCCTGGCATGAACAAGATTAAACTAGATACCATCTTCCAAACAATATAAACTCCAAATAAATAAATCAATGCCATAAACCTTGAAGTGATGTGAATTTTCTTCTCGATTCTTGTTAATTTGTTTATAGCTTCTTCTTTTTTTCCTCACCTGAAAGTCAGCTCTTTTGTATGAATTTTACAATAATAATTAAATTTCCAGTTATGTACTCATCATGCATATAGAGTAAATGGCAATAAGCACATTGATCCCTAGGAGTATGGGGACCATAAACTAAAAAACATCCAATAAATCAATGGGACATATGCAGTGCATGAGGTGACTTTTCCAGTTTATTGTATTTTACCTGCTGCGGAACTGAAGAAATACAGTTCGGATGCAGTTAGCTTCTTGTATTCACAATAAGCACAACTAACCTATTCTTCTCCATGCAATTTGGAATAAACTATTAATGAAGGAAGGTGTCTCCCTGTGCCCAAGGACTGCTCAACAATCAGCCCAAGGACTCACCGCATATAGGATGGGATCATTTCCGCCAGCTGTGTCTTTTCACGTTAGCTACTGCCCCTCTCCCAACCACTCCTCCCCATGCAACAACTCCCTGATGCACTCGGAATGACAGAGGAAAGAAAATTATCGAACACCAATACAATAAAGCTGTCTGGTAACTTAATAGGCTGCTGAGTAGGGGCAGCGTGGCCATCTTGCTTTGAGGCGATAATGAGAGTCATCATTCCCTCATGGGCTAAAAGAAAACGGCCTGTGTGAGAGGACATGCATTTATCTGAGCACGCATGCGTATGTTTGGCTGTGAGGCTTTTTGGTCCAGTGAGGCCCAATAAACACACACTACTGTGCTGCAACAAAGCCAGTGGGATATTTTGCTGAATTCAGCTGAAAGGAATTCTGTGAGAAATTCTGTTCACTAAATCAGGCTAACGTCCGTATAATGTTGCTGTAAGCTTCAGGGAGACACAAAGCATACACTGTCCTATTTATCTTATTACTGGTCCCTGAACCAGTTTCACATGTGAGAAAAACATCCCAGATTAATAAAACAAAAAAACTGCATTGTAATGAAGGTGAAAGAAAGATTTACCAGGATTATGGAAATAATAAAAGAAGGTGATGTAATTTGTTTCCTTTTTGTGACAAGGATTTTTGTTAACACTGGACTTTTACTAGTGAAAGCATTCCTTTTTCAAACTCTACGATAAAACATTCTTGTTCCTGTTTACTTAAGTCACCAGTCATAGTTCTATTTAAATAAGTATTATGCGATATTAATATCACAAATATTCTAATATGTTGCACCTCTGTCACTTGACTTGAGACATTTGTGCATGATACATGCACTAAAATAAGCTGCACTTTATGTTTTCCTCATATGAACATTATGGTTTCCTTCAGTCATTTTTATATAAAAAAAGTTATTCTAATTTAGACTAAATGAATGTAAGATTACATGGCTGGCAGAAGATTACATGGCTCACATGATAGCTAATGTGCAAAGACTTTGGGCGTTTGCTGTCATTTGCGTATCGTATAAGGAGAAGTAGCAAACAATTCATGTTGTTTGCTACTTCCATGTGAAAAAAATGCTAGTCCTTATTTTACTCTACATTTTCTGCCCTCAGTGACTGACAAATATATCAAAGTCTTAGAAATGTTTACAGCAGCTAAGGAAATTCTGACCTGTTGACTGTGCTGATGCCAGCTAGCGCAGTAAAATCACTGCGTGACACAGTGGTGTGCCCGGTGGCATCAAGGGAATGTGGGTGAGATGGAACTGCTTTGTGTTTACACCATTGCCTCGTTAGCTTTTCCCTGTTTGCTGATAGTGGACCCAGGGGGACACAACAAGCATTAAATATTTAATGGAAAGAAAACTGAGGGTCCAATGTTTGTGAACATTACTGCTTCATGAAAAATAAATATATGCAAATGTTTTCTCAGCTGTATATTCAGGAAATGCAGATATAAAAGTTTTCAGTGTTTTCATAAAGTACATAAAGTTTAAACTGTGTTAATTCTTTGACATTTTTCCTGAGTGATGGAAAAGTTAATTGTCAGACGCTACCTTTTATTCTGTAACAAACTAACTTGATGACTCGATGAGTATTTTGGAAACTAATCTTGAATGTATTTAAAGTGTGAGGTAAAGAAAGTAAGCTTTCATTTGACAAAAAAGGTACAGTACAATCATTAAGCACTGCTGATTTACTATAGATTTGGAACAGTCCAACTGCTGTATATTTTCTCCTGTGTTGTAACTTTACAGCCTATAATTTTTGTATTATTTTCATAGATTGAACATGCATGTTTCAAATTTACTAGTAACTTGAGGCTGGCACACATGAAGTTCTTCAAGGACAATAATGGACATTTCTATCCTATCCACCTTTTAACTGACTTAACAATCCTATAAATGTGCTCATTTGTAAACTAAGAAATAGCTAGCTAATCAGAAAAGATCCCATAAATGTAATTTATGCTTTGCAATATTTGTTTGTTTTTTTCTTCCACTCATTTCATTTAATTCTAAATGAGAAAATTAAACAAGCAGTTCTTTGTTGTTCCAGAATGTTTTGGCTTTGTAGAAACAAAAGTGGCATGAAAAATTATAATGATCACAGTCTTTTATTCAAACTTGTTTTGCAAATGTGACCAGATTTTTAACACTTCTTCTTGTGAGATGCTTACAGACCTTAAAATTATATGGAGTCTACAGTTACACATCAGCTGAAAATATATTGATACCCTCAGCAAATTTAGGCTATAAGCAATCTTTTTATGTGCCAACATGTTGCTTTTGTTTGTGAGTAATGTTAATGTTCTGGAGTGGCAGAGACACAAAATCTTTAGAAAAATATAAAGATTAGGATGATGAAAAGGAGGCCTCTCAACCTCAAAGTTCTGTAGCTCAAACTAAATTGTGAAAATACCAGTGGATATACGCAAAATGCTGATCAGCAATTAGAAGAATTTGAATGCTTTGATTCAGATAGATATTTTTTCACTCATTACAGAGTGAGGTGAAAGCAAATGTGAACATAAAATAAAAACTGAAAAGCCTTTTTTATGATGATTTATACATTTTTTAACAGATGTTTATTTTTTTGTTTTTTTTAAAGTCCTTGCAATTTGAAAATAGCTTTAAACTGGTGTTGTTGAATTGTGTAATAAAATAGAAATAACTATACAGTAAAATGAATTACAATAGGTTAACAGTGTTGGCAAGGCTGGTGAAATTCTTCACACTTATGCTGTAACAGAAAGAATTGCATGCACCTAACACTATCTGTGAAACACAATGACAGGAAAGGAATTCACACAAATTATCCCTGCAACACGCAAAAAAAAAAAAAAAAGCTAAAAAAAAAAACTTGGCATTGCGGTGAGCAACGGATGCAGATTATGGTAAGAGTCCAACCCCCCTCTCAGCCCTTGTTGATAAACTGTAGCAGAGAAAAACCGACATCATTAAGATTCACCAGTGCAAAGCGACACAAGCAAACCTTCTCTAACCCCCCGATGACTATCAAGCTCTGTGTTTTCCAAGCACGGAGGTAATGAGACAAATACTTATTACTCAAGTAAAAATGGCATGAATATTAGCATCACATTAGCCCTGAATTTAATGATGTTTCGAGTACAATATGTCACTGTTACTCGGATGCAAAACAGTTTTAGGCTTTGTAGAAGGAGAAAAAAGTAGAAATATTTTTTGCAATGTCTCTTACTCTAGAATGTTCCAAAGCAGGGATGGAGGCAAAAATTAAAAAATAGACATATTTTGTCCAATAACTATCTTTGTCTTTCTCCATGGAATGCCGATGTAATAATGATCTTCAAAATACTTTGGATTTTATGATATGAAATGATTTGCATTAGGTGAAACTCTAATGATTGTTTGCCAAAAAATGAGAGCATCAGTACTCACTAAAGGGGTGCAAGGGGTCCAATATTCAGGATTCAGCTCTGCTCGAGGACGGAGGTCCAGATATTCGGGGTTCAGTTCAGTTCGGGCACGAGTTAACGTTCCCTTCATGGAAATTGAAAAAAAGGTTCTGTTAGAATTGGTTATTTAATTATGGTTTTGTTTGTATTAACAAAATGTGTACAGAACAGAAAAAACACAAAGCTCTAATTTCATAAACAACTCAAAAATAAGATTGTTTACAAAGATATAAAAATGTCTTCAGATAAACCAGGCCATGCATTCAAACACATATGTAGGTATGTATAATGTTAATTTGAATAATTAACATGAGGTTTCACCAAGAATTTCAATTAAAGAACAGGAAATGAGGTTAGAATGCAGTTTCCCATTCCTGAGGCGTCTGTCCTAAGTGACACCCCATTGAAATGGACTGATTTTGCTGGGCCCCATGTGGTCTATGATATATACTGTAATTATCTGCTGATTCTCAAAATGGTTGTGTGTAATGAGGCTACGCTGCATGAAGCCCCAGGCATAAATCACTGTCTTTAACTGACTTCCAGATGACCAGCAACAACACAGAGCAGAGAAAGAAATGGGTTATCTGAGAAGCACTACTGTAAAATTGTGTCTCTTATCAGCACACACCATATTGTCAGCCTAAATAATTTCACACATTATTTTTTTTCAAAAAGGTATAAGTCGGCTTGCAATTTATAATTTCTATTTATTTATTTATTTTTGGTTATAGCCCAGCAACCGGTTCATTAACTGCTAACAGTCTTATTCGGTATTGCAAAAAAGGTGGAGACCTCGTAATGTATGCGTTAGCCTCAACCTTGTTGAATGACATGAGAATATCAGGTGGTCAGCTGTCAATGGAATGAAACTCCTTCTAAAAGCAAACACACTGCTATGAGGTACACAAGCAACAGTCCTGTATAAAAACAGATACTTAGAATAATGGGATGGATTACATGGTGTGCGGTATTTGGTAATTGGAAAATCTACGGTAATTAAAACAAAAATGTTCAGTTTGAGTGTTGTCTCCCCAGATATTTTAATGTAATACCTAATAAAATAATTTATTTTTAATCCAGAGTTGGAATATCATTTTAACACTCAATCTGTACATTACATTACATTTATTGTGCTGTAATTTATTTCCAATTTATAGAAAAACAAAAAACTTAAAGATTAGGTGAATAAATATGCTGAATTTATTGTTAATGATGGAGTCCTGAAGGGTAAAACTCAACTGTCAACAGTGATTAAGTTTAATGAACCTTAAAACTCAGCTAGACCATTTAACTAAGAAGCTATAGAAAACTGCACTGAATGCATGTTTAAAGTCACAATCTATGATAGTAGCAGAGTAATAATAGTAAATCACAGTGGACTGCATTATTGTCATGAGCAGGTTTGTGTTTAACGTAGATCTGTTTTAAATTCCTTATAACTTGCAGATTCACACAATATAGTAACAGGGGTATCATCCAAAACATAAGTAAAACAGAACAGAATGCTGTCCAAAGACCTATGCTAGTTTTATGTTTTTAGTTGGGTTAGAAATCAACCTTTCCAAAATGTACTCAGACAATTTTAACGAGACATGTTTCTCACAACAGTTTCCCTTAACAGTTCTTCCAATTATTGAAACACCGGGGAAACGGGTAGAATGCAGCTGAGCAGCACTCAGAACCTCTATTTCATTTTGTGTTGGCTTAATATATGATTTCACTTGTCTGTCATTCTAATTAATGGAAGTGCTGTGCTATAAACTTCCCAAAATGTAGGATTATTTATGACTATCTAGCCATTTATCATTAGTATGATATGTGACAGAGAGAAGGAAGTGAGAGTTGGCAACATTATAATTGATCATTTTTCACTTCACATTGTCAGTGACGGTGGTAAAGTCCCTGGTTGACGCTGACAGCGTCACATGTTACACCTGTCAACTCTTGACAACAAATATAAGCAGCATGAATAAAACAGTTTATTAAGATTTACTGAGTGTCCTGCAACTGCATGAGGTGAACACCACTTTCCACTACCTGAGCAAAAACTGGAGTATTCTAGACAATGTTGCAGCCAAGGATTGAGAGATCATTTAAGTATGCAACGTGTTAAAAATTTTAACTATACCCAATCAGTGGTGTTAATGATAGTCTGAAAATGACTGTTTAAGTTTAAATTTTCTGAAGAGAGTCTAAAACTGAGGAGAGGTTTCTTGTCACTAAATGGCCACCACTTGAAGTTCTCAATTAGTGTTTTTTTTTTTTTTTTTTTTTTTTTAATCAGGCAAAGAAATTAAACTAGCACAGCATCATTCTGTTGTAACAGCTTGTGGTAAATGATTCTGTGTAATGTTGTCAGTAGTACTCTGTCATACAACTAAATGATTATGGAAACTTAGATGAACAACAGATTTCCACCTGGTGTGAATGAAACTGGTATCTACTTTGTTGCTTTACTACAAAAAAATTGAACCTTTCTGAGTTAAATGCAGCAATCATCATTGAGTAAATGTTGCAGCATATTCCTGAGGCGTGTGACCTCTTTTTTTAGATTTAAAATCTTGGTAAAGTGCCTTTATGGGGCTGCGTTCTGGTGCTTTGTAACATGCTGTTAGCAACAGGATGTGGCATGGGGTCTGTTTGTTTTCAGCACATGCCACCAGATTCTCTTAGATTGCCATCAGGGGAGTTGGAAGGTCAGATGAACACCTCACAATTGTTCTTTTTGCTGCTCTTCTGCAGGTTTTATTAGACCCACAGTTCTGCTGAGAAGGGTCAGGTGCTAAGGAGCTGTACAGTTCCCATGCAATGTAGGGAGAATAATAAAAGTTTGAAAACATTCAAGATACAGGTTTTCATGTCTACTCAAAGGTAGAAGGCAATGCATGATTTAATTTGTGTATCAATGATTATATGGTTTAGCAGATTAGTGTATTCAGTAACTCTTGTGTTCTGCTGTATTTTCAAAAATTACTAAATTAAATCATTGATATTACAAACTTGAGGGAATGTACTACCAGTTGGACAATATATTCTTTCTGACTAGGAAATCCCTTGGTGTCTCCTGTAATGAGGAAAGAGAAAGGTAAAACAGTTCCTCATTGACTGACTAATGCTCTTACACCACAACTATCTGCTTGAATCATTATTACAAGGAAAATAGTGTCATACTTTTGTCTTTTAATGCCAAACGTTGACTCTATCAAATTAATATTGGAAGTGAACATAAGACTTAGTAGACCATGCAACCTTTGTCCAATCTGTTATTGTTCTATTTTGATAATCTTGTTTAAACTATAACCTCAGGGTGTGAAAATTTCAGTAAAAACAACTTCATATCAGTCAGTTGGCATCGACAACAGTGCTATTTTCAAAATCACCTAAATCCATTTTCTTCTCCAATCAAACTGAACTTTGTCAAGTCATCATGTATAGATGTAAAATGTTTTGAGATGCAGTATTAGGATTTGCTGATTTGCTATGTACATTAACAGGTAGTTGTGAAAAGCATGACCTGTATGATTGCTTCTTTATTAGTTAATATGTATGGTTTTAAATGTAAATATTGAAAAGTAGTAAATGGCGAGGTCAATATTTTATAAAACTCTAACATCAAATTACCCAGCGAAATAAATACAGACTTGAAAGAACAGACATGAATATACATTTTTTGGAGCCACTATTGTACTTATTTGCCTCTCGCTCTAGATTCAAGCATCTGGCAGAAAAGGCCTTTGTTTACATTGTTGCTGAAGTTGTTTTATTTAAAAGGAATTCAGTGCTTCCTGCAAAAAGCAAAAGCAGAACCAAAGGATCCGAATACCATGCATGGTTCATAAATAAAAAGATTGTGTTTCTACATTGGGGGAAACCTGAGGAAAATTAACTTTAATGACATGTCAAGGTAAGAATAACAATACACGTCTGAAAGTCTTTCTGGACCCATAAAGCTACTCAGCTGAACTTGTCTGGAAGCTGTGGGCAGAGGAGATGACTATCATTCAGGGGATAAAACACACTTTAATTAGCTTTACCATTAGTCTATCCCTGCCAAGCCTCCTCAGTCACAACAGACCTTTAATTCTGTTTAATTACCTTAGAGATACCACTGTATGCACTCTTCCTTGACATCACAAGACAACATTCATTTCTCAACAAGTGCTACATGCGTGTGTTTACTGCTAAGAGGAGAACACAATGTTTATCTTGTGACTCGTGGCAAGACTCGTGGGGGTGGGTGCTTTTCAGATGAGTGTTTGGAGATAACTTATTCAAGCAGGTATTCAATTATTTCTTTCTTACTTATTTGCCTGATCATTTTTTTCCCCCAAAGGTAAATAACATTGTATGACATAAACTTAAAATAGAGAAAACATGCCAAATTAACAGAAATTGTTTCCTAAAAAACTGGAAATTGAAAAGATTTTTTTTTAGATTGATCTGACACACTCAACTCATAGAAGTGCTACAATTGCTAAACATTAGCAGAGTAGTAAAATCAATCACTGCATCATCAAAATTATCTTTGGAAATTGCTCTCCATTGGTTAATATATTACAGTCATAATCAGTCAGCACTGGCATGGCTTTCTTTTTTTCACAGTCTGTTTACTTACAGTTATTCAGAGCTCTGGCAATGCAAATGAACCCATAAAGTGGCCTTATGTGTGTATTTTCCCTCTGGACATCGAAATGAGATCAGCTGAGCAGCGTTGTCTCTTATTTCACAACGCAATCGTTACTTCATACAAAACAATCAGACTTAGCTGCAAGGCTTTGTCCTTTGTTTTTTCACATTTTGTTTATCTCTTGTGTAAACTTAATCACTGAGCAACAGAATAAAAAAAGAAAGAGGTTTAAGGGAAAATGTGAAATATGAGTTAGAGAGGGCAAAGTGGGAGTGTGAGGAAAAACAGAAATGATGGCTGGAAATTTGTGACGATTATAAAATAAAAGTGCACAGGAGGGGGCCACGAAGTTGTTTATATTAAGCTGTTCAGATGGCTAGGCAAGAAAATCTGTGATTATCATTCTTTGATTTGCCAAGCTTTGCGGCGATTGGGCCTTTCTTTGGTGGCAGCATTAAACTTTATGTTTATGGGTCCCCATATTAAGCCCATTTCCACGGTCCCCATTCCATGCGCTAAGTATTGACATTCCATTTAAAGTTGCCAACAACGAGGAGGGCATTTTATGACAGAAATGTAATGGAAACGAACGCAGCAAGCACTGCGGAAAATAAAAAAGAAAATAACACAATTACAAAGACATCTTCGCATAGTTGCAGAGTAAAAGGAGATAAGCATGATGCGCCCCTGCTTTCTTTACAAGGAACAAAGGAAATGAAATTCATCACATTCCTCTGCCTTTCTAGACTTTCTGCTGCTTTGTAACATACAAAGAGAATGGTTCCTTCTAAGTAGCTCACCAGCCATAGATGTGTGTGTTTCAAAAAATTAATACAGACATTAGACTTGATATATTAATTAATTGCACGAGTTTAAACATGCCCTTGCTATATTTAAAATCCCAAGACAACTCTGTTCAAAATTGAAAAAAAAAAAAAAAAAAAGTCAATGCAATACCACAGATTGTTAACATGGCCATTCAATGAAGGTACTTTGTGCACAAATGGAAAACAAATTAGGTTAAAGTCTTGTGACAGGATGAATAAAACCTTGATCAATTAAGTGGCTGAAGAGGATGACAGTCCAGCACTAAACTGAAAGAGTCCTGCTGTTACTGTTTAATTCTTGAGCCACAGAGAAGCATTGATTCTCTATGGCACCACGTCCTTATCATTACAGTCAATGCTGAGGCCAGCCCAAACCATTCTCAACAGTCGCTAATGGCTTAAAGGAATTCAGCTGTACTCGTGGCAGAATTGTAATAAGCGGATTTTATGAATTTGTGGCACGGGGACCAGAGAAAGCAGAATTTTGCAGGTCATCCGCAGAACACAGTGAATGCATTAACAAAACAATTCTCTCTCATTACTTAGAATTATCTCTTTTCTCAGTGCTGAATGGAGATTGAGGTGCTAGGGAGGTCAGCTTATCTGATGAAATAAGTTGCAATGCTAATGTTTGTAACCTGCCTGAACCAATATCTCGACTGCCTAACAAATCTTTTTCACTAACAAAATAAATACGTAGCATTTGAATTCTGCGAATTTAACATATAAATTAAAATATATATGTTTTTTTATTATTATTATTTTATTTTATTCTTTTTAGCTTTTTTTGGTTCTTCTCAGCCCTTTATCTGTTCAGTAAGCACACCTTTTATCTCTCAGGCATAGGACTTCAACTCACTGGGGTTCTGTCTTTGGTTTTGGCCTCAAAACAGTGTTATTCAGAGAGTACTCCCATAGGAGCTGTGTACAGAAAGAGAAGGAAGTTGTTGCAGAACAGCAGTTTGCTTTGAGATCAGATGGGTTTCTTGTGGTCACTGTGTTGTGTACTTCTCTGACCTTGATTTTTTTTCTGCCGACAACAGCTTTTGCAACTTCTTCCTAAGAGATCAGTACACACTTGTTTAAACTGTGTGCTATCTACAGTCATGTTTTTATCATACCCATCATCCTTTCATTATAAACTGAACAAATAAACCAAGCTCTTCTGGATCTCATTCAGACATAAATTTGTGAATGGTTTATGATTTTTTTGTAATTGCTTTGCAGTTAAAAATTACATTGAAATATGAAAGACTTCTGCATCATATATGGTGAGAAACAACTTACATTCCTCACAACAGAAACCTGATTTTTAACATTGGGTTCAGAGACAATGAATATATTTCCAAATAAAATGTATTTCTCAAAATTGTTGCCTGAAAACTTCACATTTGGTGATAAAAGGCAAATAAGTCAGCAAATAGAATCCATATACTGAAGAGCACCATGATTTCTTGTCGTCGGAGTAAATAGAGGCAGTCATTTCATACAGCCCTATATCCATTGTTACACAATCAACATTTTCCTTTTTTCCTTCTCTAAAGTGTATCTTTGTCCATCTGCCTTGTTGTACAATCTATTCAAATGCTGGTTGCTCGAGTTGGAGCAATGAATCTTCTTCACAAAAGCTAAGTGAAACAAAAAAAACTATTGCAGTGAAACTTTTTTCATATAAATCTACTAAAGTTTCTCCCTCCAGGCTAACCTACACAGGCCCTACCTTGAGACCTGCACTACTCCAGCTAATTAAATTTAAGAAGGTCAGAATACTTGTTGGAATTTAAGGTTGCCTAAATCTAATTTCTTTGTATGGGTTAAAATAAGTAGACGGCCGCATGCCATTCAGTAACAGCTATATACAAAGGCTGATTTTATTCTGTAACCTCTGAGCTCTGAGTGCATTACATTACTGCCTTCATGATGGGGATTTTTATGATCTTGGAAAATACAGGCTCACCAGACTAAATCCTGTACAGCCTTCAGGTAGGACACAGTGAGCGGATAAGCCGAATGGCAACTTCTCTTTTTCTGTGCCAACTCTTGGACATTTTTAGCAATGCAAGCAAGAGAGCAAGACTCCAAGTATGGCATAACCAGGTGAAACTAAATAGGAGCAGCATCTTTTTGAGCAGCCAACAGACTGAGTCTTATTTTTGTATGTTTTTTTTAAACATCTTTTTTTTTAGGTTATATGTTTACTGTTAAAAACTACTGATGCAAAATAAAATAGATTTTTTTTTATTTGATAATTGACAGAAATACTGTATTTATTTAAAAAATCATTGTAACAGATCAAAAGGTTTAATAATGTGTAAAACACTGGTTACAAAGATACATGTAAACCGTCTGCAGTTTTGTTATTAACTGAACTAAATTGAAATAGGAAAATTAAAGACTGATTAGATAATTAGTGAGGAATTTTAAAGAATCCTGTAACTGCTGGTTTGATTAGGGTTATAATATGTCACATTTCATAAGATTGAGCTGACCAAAAGAGGATCAGAATCACATTAAGTTGTTGTAATATAAATGTATTGTATTATTCAACTTGCCACAATTAAAAATTATGCACTTAAATGTAATTATATGAAATTTGAGCCTTTTTATTACCTAATGGGAAGTCACTTAAAAGCTTTAAAAAAACAGTTGAACTAGTTAGAAATTACTACAATGAAAAAAACTAAACTAATTATTTAAGTAATGAAACATAGTATCTACAAAATTGCACAAAACTAGAACATTAGTTATTAACTGGACCAAACAGATGTGCATTTACACAACATTAAAAAGATATTTTTCCCCACTCGATCTTAATCTCTGTAAGACAGCCTCTGTGGGTTGAGGGTTAATAACTGGAAGCAGTTTCACTGTATGTTTCCACAGTAGTTAAGAGAGTAAAAGTGAAGGACCAGATGGCCTTTGGGGGCTTCAGGGTTCACAAATTGCAAACATTTATCATCAACAGACTGGTGCAAACATGGCCAAATATTGCCTTATAAAATATTAAAGGAAGCTTAAAATCAGCTGTTGGAAACCGAACATAGACGTATAAATAAATACAGACACTGTAAAACCGCTCTGTACGTATGAGTTTTTCTGGTTTATTTACATGTACATTATTTTTCAAAATAAATGGCGTAGTGGTCTAGAGAGATATAATCTGTGCTGCACTATTTCAGAAACACAGGAATGGATCCTCTGTAAGCACACAAAAGGATACAATGTCAGTATCTCATTTTTCATCTATTCAAAAGATAGATGAAACATCAAAGTAAGATATTTTACAAATGTTTGAAATGACCGTTTTTAGCATTCCACCAGTCTACGTTTTGACTTAACTTACAAACTCAAAACGTGATTTTTTTTTTTGTCTGCAACCATACTCAAGAGATATTGGGTGAATATCTGACACTGCACTTATGTTATTACCAAACCCTTTTCCTCCTTTTGTAAACTTCAGAAATATGCTTCACTGGCCCTAAACATTTCCAGCTAAAGTGACTAAAAAGTGTCAATGGTATGTCTTTCAGTGGTGGGTCAGGGGTCTGGTATGGGTTTTGATCCAATATCCTGGCTTCACAGACTGAGAAATGGTCTCTGGGAATGTCTTTCAAATGAAATGCTTTTTTAAACCCCATTCACAAGCCTTGAAATAACATCAAAGTCCAACATTGTTTCAAGTTTTACTTGGGCTTGGCTTCCAGTACGTTTTGACATAATTACTTCGGAGGTCAATTTGCGTTTCTATGAAGGCAAAAAATATTGTTGTTTTATTCTAGTAAAGCCCTTTCAATTTTTAGCTTCATACTATAAAAATGGTTGTCATGATGGTTATCTATGGTTTCTATGTGAAACCATAGATAACATTTTATTTGACCTGCTTATTATGTCTTTCTACTCATATCTGACTTTCCTATTAAACTATTTCTTCTGCCAACGTTCCTGTCTGCTCTCTGTGCAGAACAATTCTATTAAATTTTGTGACAGTAATAATGAGGCAGAAAAAATGTGCTATTGAAAGCACTTGTTGTATTCTGTGGCTTCTCTCATCAGACACTAGTAGTCACAGCTGGGTGCCGAGTGGGAGGCGTAAACCCTCATGATTCAGACAACAGTCTAACCATCAGACGCTGATAGTCAATAAAAATTTCATCAGCTGGTTAAGAATAAAAAGTCATGGATTTGTTTTTGTCAGCATGCCAAATTCTCTCTGAGAATGTTTATGTTTATATAAAAAGTACTGCAGCTGACAGAGAGAAACTGCACACTTGTTTGTCAGCACTTTATAACAACTTGTACTTTATGTTGGACAGTTGAGACGTAGACTTGCATTTACTCGCATTTTCAGCTCCTGCGACGGAATTAAGAGCTGCGGACGGGCCGCTGCAGTCAACGCAAATTTCTTGGCTGAACTTTGAAATTTTAAATATTTGTAGGGCCATTAACGTTGGCATTTTACGGGAAAATGCTTTCTTTGATATACATCCCCATATTTTCAAAGGTGAGTGCATAAGTTAGAGGGTATCTGATTGATGGCGGGGCAAAGCCGTTTCAGTTCACACTCACCAATCAAAGCAGCGAGTCAATATTTATGAGCCACGACAGCACGTCTCGTATTGTTTTCCACTTATGAGTGTGTGAAAGTGTGTGTGTATGTATGTGCTGTTGTGTCACTTTGCAAAGCATGGCTACAACTCTGGAAACACAGTTTTAATGAAAGCATCCCTATATTTTTAGATGGATGGCATGCTTGCTGTTGTGCATTCAGATGTTACTCTACAGTTTATCATCCTTTCTTTCTGTCTCCATGATGTGTCTGTATCAAAGCATAAGGTTTTATATTTATAGTTTGACCTTTGATAAGAAAAATAAAGTGCCTTGTGTTTTTTACTTGTCTCATGATTCTTTTTTTTCTCCTGTTGGTGGGTCACAACCTTATCACACTACCGCATATCTGGCTTGTTTCAATCCCGCAGGAATGCTTTTAATGTGCAGCTCTGAGTAAATAACAATCCAGTGTCGCCTGTTTCTACATTTGACAATGTTGTGTATGCAATTTGATCACCGCCTAAGTCAGGCTGCCACTAAACTTTTAGAACATTAGTAGAGCAACCCATAATAATGTATGCTGCATGTATGTAGGGGTTGTTGCTACAGAATTTACACAAGAAGATTATCATAGCTAGTGCTATGCTTTGCAATGTATGCAATGATGAGGATTCAACTAAATTAATATTAAATGATTGGAATGACTAAGTGACACGCTTTGACCTACTTTCTGATTATTTAGCTGATATTTACTCAACCACATGGGGGCAGTCACAGAATGCATGCAATGGCTCTCAAAAATACACACCACTATAAAAATGCTAGGCTTCAAATTAAGCTTAAAAAACATTTAGAAGATATATTGGTAACACTTTATTTGAAGGGGGGTGAAAAAGACTGACATGACACTTTCACAAACATGACATAACACCTGTCATGAACATGAATAAGCCTTCATGAATATTTATGACTGTTGTCATAAAGCGCCATTCGGTAAATTATGACACTTTTAATACAAAGTTAACATTATTAAAAATGTCTTTGTTATGACAACTTGACATTAACCAAGAAATCATTACTGATAAAAATTTGTTATAAAAGTATTACTGATTGTACTTTAAAAATTAAGTAACTTATTAAAGGTAAAGTTTAAACAGTAATGACAGTGTGATGTCTGTCATATTCACCCCCCAAATCCCCTTCAAATAAAGTGTTACCAATATATTTCAAATGTGCTTTGCCTTCATAAAAAAAAAATACATACAAAATTTTAAAAAAGCTGTAATACCTTTGCCACAATAACTCCTTAACTTGGCACCTTCCGTCAATTAAAGTGAATCTGGTCATCCTGAGATAAAATACTGCTGTCCTTTCTTGACATCTGCTCATTAGCATCTTTTAGCTAAAGTCATAGTTTGAAGCAAGGATCAAAATTATTCCCTCTTAAAAGTATAATTTACCAGAAGGGAGCAAAACAACATACAACATCTTATACAGACCAAAGGCACAGAGAAAGAAGTCTAAAGTAATTGGATAAAATATGGAACAAAAGCGACCTTACAGAAAATTGGCATTTGTGCAAACCTGATGAAAAATCAAGACTGGAACTGATGAGAAATGCTACAAAACAAAATAACCTCGAAAGGAGTTGTAGAAATGTGCTGGTTGTGTTCCATTTATGGCAATAGTGTTTTGCATTCTCCATACATCCAGCATAAACAGAGTTGCAACAAACACACTTTTTGAGATGTTAAGTCACCTTTAGGTTTCCTAGCCAGAGTCCAGAACTAAATCTCACCTCGTCTAAAGAAGGTTGCGGGCAAAACTTGTCCTCCAAACTTGAATGACCTGCAGAACCTTTGCGAGGCAGAGAAGGCAAAGGCTGAGTGTTCAAATTGAATCGAAAGGTTTCTCAATAATATATTAGTTTATGGGTCTGCACACTTATGCAACTGGGTATGCAGGTTTTTTATTTTGTCTTTATCTTTTTTTGTGTTGTTTTACTCCCATTAACTTTTTCTTGGGTTGAATTGTACAAAATAAATGACATAATATGAGAGTAAAAAGAACTACTTGCATTTGATAGGGGGCATTCCTTTTTTTGGCTTGAAGCTTCTTTAAACTATTAAAGGTTTAAAATGAAGGGATGTTTTTATACATTACAGATACATATCTTGTTACTCATTCTCCCAGGTTTAAATGTCAAAATCACCTAATTTACCATAATTAAGACGTTTTCTTTTATCAAAGGAGCATCTGCTAGCTATATTGCAGGAAACCTTCTCCTTATGAATATGTAAATCAGTGTCGAACCTGAAAGAATCTGCAGAAAGCTGCAGGCCAAAGCAGCCAATGATAAAACACTAAGATATGAGAAATAACATTACAGAGGATTCAAATGAGTCAACAGTACGACCACCTAAGATAATCCACAATTAATAACACAAAGACATCAGATGTTATCTGCTCTGGTCAATCCCTAATGGCAGGGAATTAGATGAAGTCAAGTGTGTCAACAACATTAATGGTCCAGATTATCTCCCTAGGCTGATGTAGCTCGGAGAAAAGCTCAAGTCAGCCAGCTCAGTGCTTCCTGTCACTGTCACCTTGTTTTACAGCTTGGGAATGGCAGTTGGATTTTGACGATCTTGAACTGCTCAGAGAGAAATGAAACTGATTTAATGGGTCAGCAGTGCTGTACATTGTCACGGATAGGGTGACAGGATATTTATTCCAGGAATGAAGTTGAAGCTGTAGTTGAAGAGCATAATGTGTTACGGTTTTATTTCTCTAATACATTCTTGTACTGCAGTTTAGATTTAAATGATGCCTAAAGCTTATTTTAAATCCTTGATCTCTCTTTATAAACTCAGAGTGAATGCTCAGAATCACTGGACAGGGAAAACATCTAGATGTTTAACAGAGGTTCACTTGATATTGCTATATCGATTCTGCTTCAGACTTGAGACAAATTTCTCATGCCCTAAAGGTAACAAGAGAAAATAAAAGTGAAAGAACTCACACATCCAAGTTTTCAAGGCCTTTGGGAAGAAATTAAGTTCGGTTGGACTTTAAAGAGGCTGTTAGACGGAACGTTAGACGTGATTTTGCCATCAACCTTTCACTTGTTCCACCATCTGCTATTACAGTAAAACCTAAAAGCTGCTGCTCGCCTGTGCAGTCTGTGCTCTGTGCCATAGAGTAGTTTACTTTATGAGGTCCAGCATATTATCCCTGGAATTGAAGCCCGGAGAGGAAAAAAAAACTTAAAATGTAGAGCAGCTGGACAGAATGCTAGTTTTTTTTTCTCTATAAACATTTATTTTGGCCTGTGGTTTTAATTTTGTGCGTGTGTTTTAAAAGGTAATATCGCATAACAGTACAAAGCAAAAAAATAAATAGATTACGTATACCTATACACACACAATTATGAAGGATGAAAAACATACTAATAACCAAAGTTTGGCTTAAAATTTGCCTCAGCTTTAAAAAACATGTGTCTTGCTAACTAGCAAAGGCCAAACATTTTTGCCACACTGGTAAAAATTAAAACATCTTACGTGCATATAGGCTAGGAAAAACTTTAGTTTTTTTTTATCAAAACTTAAAAAACACATTTCTGTTTTTATGCTTAAAAATAAACTAAACACATGCTATTTTGACAAATGGATAAAAAGAATCATTTAAAGACAGACAAACATCCTAAATTTTAAGTTGACTTTTCTTGGAGTAGAAAAAAAATGCAATCTATTCTAAATAACATTAACTTGTGTCACTTGTTCTTCAAAACTAACTTTAATTAGCAAAGTTCAATAAATAGAACTCCTATTTATTAATGGTCAAGTTTAATAAATATTAAATCAAAACATATATTTGTCAAATGTAATAAATAGGATTCATATTCATTAATAGTAAAGTTTAAATAGGATTCTATTAATTAGTCAAGTTTAATAATAATTAATAATTAAAGGTCTTTATTATTAACTTATAATGGTTGTTTGAATTTCTGTCACTTAAACATGTTTTATTTGTGTTGTGTAAAAGTAAGAAGCAATACAGATAAATCTTGAAAGAATCCATGTACCGATGCTAACAGGCGTGTCACTGAACAGTGTTGCTCACCTCTTTCACTGGGGGGGAGGATGAGTTTCTGGTATGGGGCTGAGGGGCTGAGGGGCTGCTGACTCTGACTCACATGTGGCTAAGTGCGGTAAAAGGTACAGGGACAAGATAAGAACACGAGTGTCTTGCTAACCATTTCCTCCCACTGATTAAATGCAGGTGAAATAAAGGCTAACAATACTCTGTAGCTAAGCTAACTAAGCTAGCAGGTTGAAATTCTACTCTACAATCTATCAACCTCTTTCGGAGAAAAACATGCGTAAGAAGCTGACATGCTGTCGTTTGTGTTCCTCTTTTTTCTTTTTCATAAAAAAAAATGAGTAAGTTACTGGACAGCATGGTTCCTATCACTGCCGTCTTCCACTTGATAAACTACACGACCAGCGGTCTAAAGCAGGAACAGTCCATTGTATGGAGATACAGGGGGGTGTTCTGCAAATGTGGCGTTTTGATTTGGGTGAGATGACATTTATTTTTTTACTAGAAAAACAACTAAAAACAAATTTTAATTAAATTATTGACATGGTTAAAAAATGGGTATGTTTGTCGTTTTGTATTTTATTTATTTATTCATTTTTATTGATTTTTTTTTATTATTATTATTTTATGTACATGTACTAGAATCTAGCTAGAAACTCCTGTTATTACAACAGTGGGATATTATTTGGAAATTTAATTTGCCAGCTGTAATTAATAGGTATCTCACGGCTCCCTCTGATAAGTCATTATATCCTTCCACTTATGTGTCACTTCTGCATCAACTTTGCTTTTTATCTTTTCTTAATTGGTGTAAAACTTCAGGGTTCTACTGCTATTTTTTCTTAGCTTTTTATAAAATCAATCACAATGAATTCTCACCACTTATGCAGACTCTCTACGTCCTTTAGGGCCAAATAGTGTCAACCAAAGACATTTCCTGTATGCTGCATGTACAGTCCTCATTGATGCTTCTCCAAACTCTGGAATAATTGTAGATGTGCTGCAGTGATCACTGTCTTCCTCCTCAGAGATACTTAATGCCTAAATCTCTTTCTAACTGGCATGGAATCACGTAATTGCCTGTGGTCCATTTGCTCACCCGTGTGTGTGTCCCCCTCACTAACAGCAGATTTTAATGAATCACTTTTACAGTGATTAGAGCTCCTGGCTGTGGGGAGGTCAAAAAAGGAGGGAATGACTCCAACCACTGAGATACAGCCAAGCATGGATGTCTGTATTCCATGTGGTTTGAGCCCAGTGTGACAAGCTAAATGAAAATGCTTTCTTTTTTTTCTAACAATATAGCACTGTATTTGCTCTGTTCCTGCAACTCACCATCTCTTTCTAATAACAGACATTACTGTCTTCATGTGTCTCTGAACCCCCTGTCTCTGATTTATGACCCTGTTTTTCATGTTTTCCTGCAGTTAATTGAAGTTTCCACTTTTCTATAATAATGCCTAGAATCTCAAGCCAGTATCCATGGAAATATGTTCCAATAATGTAGAAATGCATAGAAATAAACAGAATTTAAGTTATTCCTGCTCGTTCAGTGAGGTGTCTTTTTAAAATTAAGTTTGTTCTGGGGCCTTTTAATTTTTAAATTATTAAAAGGGTTCAATTTTTTTGTAGCCTTTCTTTAATTATATGAGCTTTTACCAATTTCAGGCTACATTCAACAATCCGTATCTCCAGGTGACAAGAAGATTTAGGCCTTAGCTCACTTTCAACATACTAAACTCACTGAGGTGTCTAAAAACCACGTCACTATTTAAAATGTGTTGGCTGAGTTAAAAGATATGGAATCCATACCAATTTACAAAATGGAGCTCAGTAAATATTGTCTAAAAAAACATGCAGTTGAATCCAGATGTTCACATCCAGAGTATAAAAGATGTAACTGTTTTCCCAATGCTTGACATTAATTCAGATTAATTTAAATCCTTGCTAAAAATGCCTAAGTTTTAAATACATTTCCTTATATTTTGGTAGAGTCACCACATTTCTAGAAGCTTCTCATTTTGTTGGTCTCATTACGCCTCACAGAACTGATGTAAACATGCTTTTAAGCCTGCTTGCTCACATATTCAGATCTGCCCACACATTTTCCATGGGAATGGCATTAAGGTTTGTGGTGGCCACTTGAAAATATTGCCTCTGTTGTCCTCTAGTCACTAGTTTGGAGGTGTAATTAGGGTTATTTCCCACTGGGAATACCCATTTGTGTCCAAGATTTAACTTCTTGACTACTGTCTTGAGACGTTGTTGTAATAATTCCTTATGATGTTCTCTCCTCATTGTACCATTTATTTTGTGGAATGCATCAGATCCTCTTGCAATGCAACATACAAAGCGACTCCACTACTCTGTATTTCACAGTTTGGAAAAAGACTTAAGAATTCCCCTTTTGCCTTTAAAAGTAATACTGATCATTATGGCCAAACACTTTGGTGTTTCTTTCCTCAGACTACAAGACTAGATCTAGAAATAAAGGTTGTTGTCCTTGTGTGCATTTGCATTATTAAATGTTGCTTGTTAAGTTATTTCTGACTTCCTCTTCTCTAAAGCCCTATTCGCTCGGGATTAGTTTTTCCTAGGGCCACATTCTGTTTGTAATAATTGCAGAGATTGTCTGTGTTGTTAATCCCGTGGAAATCGGCCATGTCAGTAAAGTCAAACTTCGCCCACAAATTACCTACGATATTTTCCTGAACTCTGAAGCCCTGTGACAATACTAATCCAATGTGAATAGGAATCTCTGTGATTTGGACGGCAACAGGCGGCATATGAAACGTAATTAAACGGTTTTCCTGGGAACGTTTTGTTTTGCTTTTGGCTAAGACCGGACCAGCAAAACCGCATCACATAAAGCATCAAAAAGAGAAGGCTGAAGAGAAGGGGCAAAATCAAATGCTAATGGTGGCTCACACCATGCGTTGCATTGTGCGGGTAAGAATGATATTCTTCTGTTTGTAGCCTTGTACAGGTGCCTGGCACTGGCAGTAACACAGAACCGAACTGTGGCCGTAGCCTGGAAGAAAAATTAAAAAACTCAGAAAATGTGGGTTTGGGGGAAAAAGAAGATGGAAGGTTGACCTTTAGTTGCTATTTACAAAATTAAATTCATATTTAGCTAATTTCTTCCAATATAAATGCACAACTATACAGATTACCCAGTAATAAGGTACAAATCAGCTAAAATAGATTTTTATTTGGTACGATTTAAAATAGATGAAAGTAACAACATGAAAATAAAAAAAAATTCCATCCCTAATGGTTATAGTCATAATGATTTATCCTACAAAAATAGTTGTTCTAAAACAAAAATAGCAGTTTTAGAACAACTTAAGATTTCAAATACTGACTAACCCAGAAAAAGTCATAACTGAGTCATAACTCACTAGGCATATTTTTTTAAAAATCTACAAAATTCAGTATAATTACTAAAAGCTTGAGTCATAGTATTTTGCCATTTGTTGTATCTCGTCTCTGAAGGCAGTAAAGAAAAAACACTTAATATTCTAAAAGCACAAAAATGCATACATAAAGCGCAAATACCTTCACTGGCGTCTGCTAGTTGATAAAAACTCATTGCCTGAAGCCCAGTCTCTGCAGTGACAAAAAGCATGGCTCACACGAGTGCAGTGCAGAGCCAACTCCACTGATTTACCATGTCTACTTCTCTAATTCACCATGTTCTCCATGTTGGCCAGACAATCCATGTAGACAGCCTCAAACCAACCATATTGACAGGAAAGGCAAAGGCATTTGGGGGTCTGCCCATTGCGTCTCTGGCTATGACACACCTGTCAATCAAATGGTAATACTCCAGTATGCAAGCCAGAAAGCTTTTGGGTGTGGGCCACTTGCCAAAAAGATCCATGAATGTGTTTTCTTTGTTGCCATTATAGCCTAAGTCTTAAATTTTTGATACTACTTGGTAGCACTTTCCCTTGTGTAATAAATATGCTATGTTTTTTTTTACTTACTAAGTAAGAGATAGTATACTTGTACATTTGTCTCTGGTTTTTGTTGTTGTTTTTTTTACATATTTAGAGGACAATGATTACAATTATTATTTTTCATTGGGCTGGTTTGGATCATGTTTAAATTAAAAAATAAAATCTTCATTTGAAATTTTTTTTTTCCTGTTTTTACTTAGGATATCTTTGTCTGAAATTAAACAAACATGTAAAACATTTAAGCATGATAAAAAAATAAATAAATAAAACCGGAAACATTTTCAGTCATCTTTTAACAGGATTGTACATTAATTTATTTTCTCCCATCCCAAGCTCATTTACTCATGTAATTATTTTTTATTTATGCACTACTTTTTTTTCTCCATCCAAGCACAAAAGCTGCTGAACCTGTCTGTGTTTGTGTGGATGTTTGCTATTGTTTTCTTTTTAAACCTATTAAGCCTTCTAGTCAAGGATGAAAGGTTTTATTAAATGGACTACACTGACGTTTGAAGAGATTAGCTTGTTGGTCAAGCTACCGTTACATGATGACAAAACAAAAATTGTCCATGTGTCCTTCACAGACTGTTTACTCCGGTGCTAATGCTTCACCCAGCCAACAATGGCACTGAGTGAGTGCATAGCTGACAGAGAGCATGAATAGACTCTGACTACTTAAACCTACTACAAAAGTGTAATGCACATCTTGTAATGCTATACAGACAAAGAACAAATTGATTGTGTCCTTGCATTTATACGTAGCACTTGATGCTCACATCTGCTGGCTTAGTAATTGGCACTTGTGTTTTTCTATCAGCGCTTTGCAAAATAAGCACAGTGAAGGAGAGGTGAAACAGTGCCAAGTTTGTATATTGTCACTCTCTATATATACACATAGGCAGGAGTCAAAAGGGTTATGAATGCTGCAAAGAGGATTTATTTTTGTTTTTGCTGCAGAAGTTGTCAGTTGAGACTCCAACAAAGGAAAATGTGGTAAAAAGTCATAGTGATGTTTTGTATTGGGGTTTTGGGTGGAGGTGGGTGGGCTGGTGAGAAGTGGAGTACAGGACAAATAATCATGTACATGCACATAACCTGAAGACAATTTATAGTAAGCAATTAATATAACTGTCTTAGGAAGCAAGATCGCCCAGAGAGAATCCACACATGCGCTGGAGGAACATGCTAACTCCATTCAGAAAGTCCCCAGACAAGCAACTTGCATAGCAATCAGAAATGTTCACAAGTCATTTTTCCGTTTCCAAGTGAAGTATTTCGCCCCGCTTCAGAGTCGAGTATCATGTCTAACATTTTCTCATCAAATTCGCAACATCAAGTGCACCTCCATCCCTAAATTGTTGGTTAGTATTTCAAACTCAGTCTGTTTGTCCTCAGGGCTAAATTATGTGACTAACTATCTAATTATGTTATCTTCAAAGTTCATCAAAATATAGAAAGAAAATAAAACCTAGTAATGTTGAATTTCTGAATTAGCTAATCATTTTGCTGTCTAATTGCACATTTATGGCCTCAATTCTGAATAGTTAAATATTGCCGGATTTAAGGCATAAATTGTGAGCAAATGGTTGTAAAAAAATGAATGACTACTAATGAACAGAGCAGGGAGCGGTTTTATTTTGATATTTTTGTCAGCAAATGTCCTTGTAATGTTGCAGCTAGCTTAGTAGTGATGTTGGCGGTATAAGGTGAATTATTTGGATTCCTAAAGCAGTAATTTATTACAATGTTCACTTGGAGAGACATTCACATGGCCATTGTTGTGGAGCTGCCCCTAACACGAACAGATTGTTATGAGCAAATGAAACCCATAATCCATGAACATCACTGGATGAAAATATAGTGCAGCCTTTTTACAGTAAACTATGCACAGCAAATGCAGCTTGTAGCTCATATTCTGGCTTCCTTTCACTCCTTGTTACGTGAGATAAAAAACTGAAACTAAGACTCAGTTTTTAAAGCATCTTAAGCGCAAAGCTGAGACAAATTGCCAAATTCAAGTCACCATCTTTAGTAGCAATAACAAAGGAAATTCTGTAAAGCCAATGAACCTTGTGACATGATGAAGCCATGAAAACATGCTTCAAAGACGAAAATAAAATGTCGTTTTTGCAAATGTGTTCCCCACCCCAACTATTTTTCATGTTATTGTTGGTATGTGTGCAGAGAAAACAATGGATGAATATTTCTTACATACCTCCACACCCCACAAACACAAGCACACTTGGATTCCCAATGTGACTGTGCTTCTTAATGTACACAGTTTGAGAAAAAAATATGTCAAAGAAAAATCTTTGGAGCATGCTGTTACACATATTGCTTAAATGGCATGGAGAGGCTTGGAGTCATGATGAATATTAACATTGAAACAGCATAGGGTTAGTTTGTTGATTGTGTAAAAAAAATACAAGCATTCATTTTAACTGAGTGGTTAAAATGTGTGCTTGCACATCCAACACCATGGTGCCATTCAAACATGCAGCATCACGTGCAAATCCCTGCATGATTGGATTTTCTGAACATAGCTAAGTATGCCTGGACTCTGGGAAAGAGCAATGGATGCATGGCATAGCTAAATATGATTTGATTTTGGCTAACACAGAAAAACAGCATATCAAAACTTTAACTAAGTTAGGATAGTGTCATTGCATGATGATCATGTCTCTCCACTACAAAGTACAGTAAGTGGCTCTACTGACTAGCTCATATCAATCTTAAGTGCTAACAATTAAGTGAAATAAAAGGCGCTCATTAAATCGTGCTGCCTAACATCCTAATGTGCTACATTTACAAGAGTCAAAGATTGTTCTCTGTGAAAACACACACAGTTAAAACTCCCTTTTCTCCTGATAGACCTTCTCTAGCAAAAAACAAAATACAACACATATGTTGTGCTTCATATTGGAGATAAATTATAAAAGCATTCCAAAAAGTAATTGGCATATTAAGTCAGATGACATAAATCGTATCTTTGGCACATTCGTCAGTGCTTTCTCAGAACATGGGTTTGACATTAAACCAATGACATTAAAGATAATGCCAGAGTGTTACTCTGACAGTGTGTGAGAAAATAACCACCATGACAGTTTAGCAGGAAAAGGTCAGAATGGGAAAGACTGTTCACTCATTATAGGGCTCCTGAGGCAATTTTTTTACTGTCACTTCGTAATGATTGTCAAGCCAGTTACTTCCAGTGATTGCTACTTTTAACTGGCGTGGGAGTTTAGTACCTTATACAGTTTCTTAAGTGAGGTGGAAATCCTCATCAGTGTGTATCCCGAAAACTTACACTCAACTATGCAGCTATCGTTGAACCACTGTGGGTGGTTAAGATTTGTATTTAGAACGCAATAAAATCGGAAGGGGGGGTTGATTGGTCCCTAATACCTTCAGTAGCATGACAACAACCCGAGGCATGCAACCAGTCATAAAAAGCTAAGGACAAACACAACAAGGAGCTCAGCAACAGACGGCATACCCGACTCCTTCCTCATCACTATGCAGTAAGTCTAATTATGGTGCTTAAAAGGCACTGGGTGGTAACGGTAAATACTGGTTTGATAGATGTTGGCTCTTTACACTTGTGACATGTCTTGGCACAAGTATATAGTACAAGTATTTCCACTTTAGTTTGAGCTCTTAAAACCTATTCACTGTGCACTGTATCATATTTAAAGATTAAGTCAGAAATTCTGTTTCTTTTTTTTACTGCAGTTGTGACTGCAAAAAATGTTCCTTTCTGGCATTACCAGTAGAAATATACAGTCCCCTTCAATAAATAAGAATATTACTGAAAAGTCACTTTATTTCAGCAACCTTATCACTAAGTGAAAGTGTGTAGTTGATCTACATCTGTGTGTATATTAGCTACACACAGGAATAATCGCAAGCTTTGGTTTATGTTAAATTTGATGATTTTTCTGTCTTAAATTTAATTTAAAAAAGATGACATTTAAACATCATAATTCCTTATGAATTGTAAAGAAAAATAAACATTTTAATGCATAAATAGAGCTTTATTGGAAAGTATGTTTCATACCTGTGTAAAGGTGGCCAATTCTCAAACGGTACTTTTAATCTGACAAATGAGCCTCATTGGATTGCATATTCTTATTTATTAGATATGTCTGTAAATGACACTATGAGCACAAGAACTGAAAGTGAGCATCTGCTCATCTTAACTTAAGGTGAACCTTGGTTTACCACTCTCATAAACAGAATATCAAATGTTGTTTTGTGAAAGCAATTTGAATAGTTAAGTGCTTATTCATTAGCTGCAGCACTATTTTATATCAGAAGCTCATCTCTTCATCAAATTGTTTCTTAATGACCTTCAGTACAACTTTCTTGGTTCCATGATATCAAAACAGTAATGCAGAATATAATTGCTGTTATTTATAATACTAAAATACCTAATTAATTAGGCTAATTCATTAACTACCTTCTTGGGTAAAAGTAAGCTACTTCTAGCCAGCTGACAGGCAGTGCACTGTGATGTATGGGAAGAGGAGTGACCCGATACTCACAGCATCTCTAGACACCGGTGGAGTGAGAGTTAGCTTTGAAAGTGTAACCTTGAAGTCCTTAGTGTGATAGGAAAATACATAAGTAGGTGGATAGATAGATGTGGTTGTTTTTACCCCCTAACTACCTCCCACCCCCCACATTCATTTCTTTTTCTTTGTGCACACACTCAATTCTCTATGCTGAGTAGCCAAGATAAAACATCAGCTGCAAGTCATCAGGCACAAAAATGGCCTACGGCTTGCCGCTTTGCCTCATCTTGACTTGCATCGCGGCAAGGGACACATCTCTCCATCCCTGCAGCAATCGATGGCACCCTGGTCACCTCTTGTCCCAGCTCTTCCTCCTTCTTGCAGATCTGCTCCTCCAACCCTTAGTATGAGTGTTCCAACTCGTGACTCACTCGTGTCTGAACTTGGCCGTTAGACAAAACGAATGAACAAAAGTGCAAACAGGGAGTCACACAGATAGACAGACACAAACTTACACACACAGACATCCCAAAAAACAAGGGTTGCTTGTGAATGTCAGTTAAATTTGTTTCATTTTATAACCTAATTGGTTTTTATGTCTGCAATTATGATGGTGCCGCGTCACTAAAAAAAAAAAAAACAAATAAAACATTATTGAGCTGTTTTAGTAAGGAAGTAAAGGACATATTGGTTGGCATTAATTACATTATATAATTGCAGTAATTGACATTGCAATATAATAACATTATGAAAATGTTAAATACATAAAGTACTTACTCAAACAAATTAGTTATTTGCTATCCTGCTCTGAATGTTTCCAGTTGCAAACATTCAGAGGAATAATAATGATTTTTTTTTTCTTTCATCATTTTTTGCAATTAACTGGAAAAACTGCTTGGGGGCATGCTTAGGTGGACGAAAGAAGAGAGAAAATAACTTTCTCCAAAAACGCTCAACTAACATAAAAAACATCTAACTTCCAGACAAAAAAACAGATGTCCTGAGTGGACAAAAGAATCATCTTGAAGAAAAGCAGAAGAAATAATAAAGCATTTATTTCTCTAGTCATCATGAGGGAAGGTATGATTCCTTCCAGATAAAGTGGATTAGATTCAAGAGGTGACAGAGTCAAAGTCAAAGTAATGTGCATTACAATATCT
>CAEGAF010092031.1:0-17031 GCA_903067075.1 Micropoecilia bifurca | reverse complement strand
TATAATAAACCTGAAAAACCTGCTGTTGTTTTATATATATATATATTTATTTAATTTATTTTTTAAGTTACATTTCATTTAGGAATGCCAATAAATTTTTCAGGACTATTTTAGTTCCAGAAATTTTCTTTTTTAATAATCTATGAAAACTTGAGGATATTATTTTGAGAAATATATTCTTACTTGAAAGGTGAAATTTTATTTCACTGCCAGTGAGAAAAGACATTTTATCTAATGATATGTGGAAAATGTCTTGTTCCACTGGCAGATAATTTCACTTATAGCTATTGATTTTTCATCAATATTAAGGGATTACTGACTTAAGACAAAATCCTAAATCATGAACAAAAGTTATTCATACTTTTGTTTTGTCTTATTTCAAGTGCAATAAGATTTTTCCACTAGAATCCAGACCAAAGATACTCTAAGGTTTACCTGGAAGCCATGCTTCCCTCTCCACCAGCCTGTGTCTTCTTTAGGCGGCATGTCGATGACAGACACAATGTCCCCGACCTAGATCAGAAAGATGATGCTCATCTACACTAAATGCAAAAATATGCAGAAAAAAAACCATACACTTGACAGACTGGTCCATGCCTGAGCATGTCTCTATCTCCTTACCTCGAAGGTTAACTCGTCGGTGGCCTGAGCCGTGTACCGTTTGGTGACGTGGGCGGCA
This sequence comes from Micropoecilia bifurca, assembly GCA_903067075.1. Lineage (NCBI taxonomy): Eukaryota > Metazoa > Chordata > Actinopteri > Cyprinodontiformes > Poeciliidae > Micropoecilia > Micropoecilia bifurca. The sequence goes on along the minus strand of CAEGAF010092031.1, from coordinate 16,352 downwards.
GCGATGGCGGGGACGTTGATCGAAGCTTCCTCAGAAACCAGCAGATGGTTGCCCTTGTTGTCGATCTAAAAATAAAGACAGCAGAGACGCTGTTGGCACATCTTACGCCCAAAAAGCCAGAGCAGGGAGTGGGAGCCGGTCACGATTTATCATGAGACAACGGATGAAAGAGAAGCAGAGAACAATGGAAAGTTAAAAATGTCTTGTTTTTGGCTCCACCTGAGTTTCCAGCATTTTTACTGTCAGTGGAAAGTAGAGCTGGTGAATTGGCCCCAATGCTCTGTCTGTTTGTGTGTAACGTGAAGGATGCACTTTTTGTTTTTACTTATGTTTATAGAAATCAGATATCTGCTTTGGTGCCAGTGGTGCTGCTGGACTCAGACCTGAACATTCAGGGATGCATAAAGACAGTTACAAAGTCGGCCTTCTGTCACCTGAAGAACATCTCCAGAATTAAAGGACGAATGTCGCAACAAAGACAAACTCATATAAAATCTAACCGATTACAGTGTCCTCACATTCTGCCTAAAAAAATCTATGAGAAAACTGCAGCTGATCCAGAACGCTGCTGCTCACGTTCTGACTAAAACCAGGAAGAGGGAGCACATAACACCAGTTTTAAAGTCGCTACCCTGGCTCCCTGTAGCTCACAGAATAGACTATAAAATACTGTTGTTAGTTTATAAATCACTGAACGGTTTAGTATCCCGATACATTAAAGATCTGCTGTTGTTTTATCAACCTTCCAGGTCCCTCAGGTTATGGTTCTGGTTCTGCCTGCCAGAACCAGAATCAAGTTCTTCTATTTGCCACAAATCTGGAACAAACTTCCAGAAAACTGCAAAACTGCTGAAACACTGAGTTCCTTCAAAACTAGACTAAACCCCCACAAGCTCAGCCTGGATTTATAATAACTAGAGTATAGATTAACTCAATTCAAGTGGCAACTTTTTACCACTTCTCTTTAAGTTATAGACTATATATGTTATGTTTGTATCACTATAAACTGTGTTGTTGCTGAAAAATAAACTTGACTTAACAAAAAAACTTGAGAAATGGATGGAGGAGGCTAAGATATAAGAAATAATCTGCAATACTACTATTTCTTTTAACTTACTGAAGTTGTGTGTTGTACTAAAAGCCCATGGGAAAAGAAAAATAAATACGGTAAATAAAAAATCATTAAAATCCACAAAATACTATACAACTATACCATTGTGGCTGTGATTGTTAAGACAAATACAGGAAAATGTCATTCAGCTCCTTTTTGGAGCTTCATAGTATGAAAAACATACAACTCCAAAAATAACTTCAGATGAGAATCAAACATGTAAATACAAAGCCAACCCCACCAGTAAGATGAGTTAGATCAACTGAACTCTGAACACATTTGCACAGTGCTTGAAATTTGCTACAGAAGCTTCACTTTCTGCCACCGATCATTAGCTTGCTACTTGAAAGTTGCCAGAAAAAGCTGCACACCTCTTTCTTTTTCTTCACACAAGTGCTGTTTGTCTCCTTCTCACACTGAGGCAAACACTCCCTGCCTTATCAACCAGTGCAGTAATTAAGTCTTTGACTCAACGTTTAGAAAAAAAAGATCTACACTGCAAAATGTAGAAGGATGTAGTTTGGCACGGATGTGTAGGATTCAAGCAGGGAATAACAATTCCTTCATCTTATCTGCGATATTCCGACCATAATCTAATTTCACTGACTGTTCCCTAGACAAACATCAGTCACGTTAGCGTTTCAAATCATCACAACGGAAAAGCACAATAAAAAATAACTCCTACCTCCATCCATGTTAACACAGGACCACAGTTGATTTTGTTGTCCGCGATGGCAGAGAAGCGTGACAGGTAGTTAGTCAGCATTGTGGTGACTGACTGAAAGGAGACAAAAATAAAATGAAATAAATAAAAGATAGACCTCAATAAAGCTCCAAAAATAAACATGACGTCACACAAGCCAGCAGAGGTACAAGAATTTCTGCAAACGCATTCATGATCTTGTATTTTGCTTTTTTATAATGTTACAGCCACAAACCTCAAAGTACTGCTTTGTTGTAAAGTGGAAGGAAATTAAACACTGTCTTTAAGTTTTTCTTCTTCTTTTTTTTTCAAAATAGGTGAATATTTAGAGAAAAAAATGTTCACTACAATGACAGCTGAAAGTTTATTAGGGTCTACTTTTTCCCTTCCTCTTTACAAAATAAGTCAGGCTCAGTCAGGTTCGGCTTCTTTGAACACCAGTTTTAGTTTTAAACTGTGACTTTTTAAATAATTATTTGCATGGCATTAGGATTATTATGCAAGCAAATGTAATTATTGGTGCTGCCTCTTGGACTCTAAGAGTACTCACTTGTTTTTTTTTTTTATCTCAATCCTGATTAAATGAAGGTAAAATAATAATTCAAAAGTTGAATTTGGACTAGGCCATTGTATATGCTTTGGACTAGTAGATGTGTCTGCTGAAAAAGTAATCCCCAAAAAAAATCAGCAGTGAATCTCTACAAGTCTTCTAAAATAAATACATTAAGAAATGGAGGTCATATCTAAACAGAGGAAAGTTTCAAAGGTGCATGAATACTTTCATGAATGTGGAGACGATACCTCAACAGTGTCCTCTAAGGTGTCGTAGCGTGGCAGTTCGGTGAGTTGGGAGTAACGGCGGTCGTAGATGCACAGGTGCAGGTGTTTGTCCAGCACTCGGAAATCCTCGTAGGATCTTTTCACCAGCCAGTTTCGAGCCTGATGAGGACGACGCAAAGCAAATCAGGACCAAACCAAAGCGAAAGCGCCTGCTGCTTTTGGGAGAAGCCAGAGCACCACTCGGATATTCAAGCAATGTTACCTGGCAAGTGATCTGGACGAGAAAGACGAGTTCTTTGGAGTCCAGACCGGGCTTCGGTCCCTCGCTTTGCCCCTCTGCCAAGGCCAACTGCACAGGGAGACAAACAGGAGGAAGGAGACACAGAGGAGCTTGGATTGAGGATGGAGCATAAATAATAGATGAGTATGATACAAAACCCCTCTCTGTTTTTGGGACTGGGCTACTAAAAGTGCATCGTGTCCCATATTAATACTGGATTTACCACTTACATCTGATGCCTGGAATTTGTCCTGTAGTTTGAAATGCTTAGTAGATTCCTTTCTTCTTTTTTTTGCAAAATTATAGATGATAGGAAATCAACTCGTAAAGAGATCAAAGGCGTTAATGGAGTATTGACTTCAGAGCCCTCTGTGCTGAGGAAGTTTTGGTTATTTATAACTGTTAGCAACCCGTCCAGATACACTGTTATACAACATGCAGCGACCTAGTTATGGCAAACAAACCAATGAAGAGAAATTTGTTGTTGAGTGAGTCATAACGGCAAAAACGTAGTTCACAGCAACGCTTTCCTTTTTCCCCCTCCTAGTCCAAACTACGAAGCTAATTAATCTGTGGAGAGGCTGAGAAGATCAGTGGTCCAGTGATGGGAGAGAGAAGAGGGCAGATTTAGAGAAATTATGAAAACATTAGGCAACAATGCAGCTTTTTCCCCCCACAATCTCTCTAAGTAAAAAACATCTCCACCATTTTCCCCCAGAAATAAGCACCACATCAAACAAGTAACCCACCGTCACGTCACAGGCCTCGTTCAGGTTACCTCCCGCTAGAGCATCTCAGATGTCCGACAGCAGATGAAGAAAGAGCTTCCTCTTTGTGTGCGAGACCACAGCGAGCTCCTCCAAGCAAACAATACAACGAAAAGAAAAGATAAAGCCAAATCTAGGCTGAGAGCAGAAGGGTTTAAAGGCTCTCCTGACTTGCCCGTTTCTCGTCCCAACAACAACGTTGCACGCGAGAAGCTTATTTGCGGAGCAACCCGTGCCGGTGAGCTACAGAAAGCAGAGAAAACGAGACGCTGATGCTTTCCCTCTTCTCCCTGCCTCCCCTCCTCCTCCTCCTGCCTCTCCTGTAGTCCATCACCCTCCCCCTGCTCCTCTCTCTCATCCGTTCTCCTCTCTCTCGTGACAAAAGGAGGTTCGCCTGTAAACGGGTTCATCTGGGACACATGGACACAGATGCTCATCCGTCACATAGCAACATGAGACAGATGAGACTGTCGGGATGCAGACGGAGGATGTCTGCTGCTCTGCAGGCATCACACCCAAGACCCGACCTCTGCTTTCCGTCTTTGTCGTGAAGACTCTGCGGCTAATGGGGTGATCCGAGAACACAGAACAGAGACCCGTCTCCAAACCAAATCAAACGCGTCAGGCGGAAATGTCTGAATCTGCTCTGCCTTCGGCATCAGTGTCACCTCGAAAAGGACATTTCTGCTTTTGCTCACACTGTTTTTCTGCACATTTAATGACGAAGACGCACAACGTTTAGCCAAACAGAGCGAAAGCGTCTCAGATTAATGCTCAGCCAGCCGTAGAGTTGCTCACTGATGCGGCGTGCAGGGGGTCGGCGCCGCCATGTGCATCACATGCACCGCTCAGGATGCTTTGTGCTAAGCTAAAGCAGCGGCTTCCAGCTGTGCAGAAACATCTGACGCCCTCTGCTGGCGATCAAGCAGAACTACAATGAGAGATAACAGGGATGGCTGAATGCTTACTTCTGCATATCACTAAGCCGGACGCGATAAATCAATTAATTAATTAATCACATGATGAATTGAAACAAGCTCAGTAATTTCCATTCGCATTATTGATCGCCTTTCTTGTATCTCTCTCTCTCCTCTGTACCAAACACTGGAAAGTCTTCAGTCTGGTGTGTTGCTCTCAGGTAGCTCCACATTTTGAAGGACAGTTTCCATTTTATTTGTTGTTTCAGGTGTTTTGTTTGGACATTTAAGATGTCTTCCAGTTTCACCATTACATTTTCATTAGAAAACAAAGTTTTTGAGAAGGTCTTATTGCATTATTATGCCATTACCATTACATTACTTCAAAATGACCTTGAAACAAAAAATGAAGAAGTAAAAGAAAGAGCAAGAGAGGAAGGAAAGCACAGAGCAGCCGAGAATGAAGGTGGAAATCACCAAAAACGATGAGTTTGGAAACGCTAAGCTAGAATCAGGGTATTCAGAACAATGTCCACTCAGGACAAAACTAGTCAAAATATGTCTTCAGCTTGATTTGAGTTCATGCAGTTCAGTCAAAAGTGGCATATTAAGTTAAAAAGAGGAACCTTTATGTTTCAACTCATCAATATTGAGAAAAACTGCTTATTTGTAAAAGATCAAGAAGCAGGTAAAGCATAAAATAATGTAACCTATGTTGTCTGTGCGGAAAACAAAACTCCTTGTTAAGAATCAATGTCTGCATCCTACAAGGTGAAAAACTATTTCCTGCCTTTCTCCAATGATAATCGTTCATTTGTGCTATTTGACAATAAATTTTCATTTCCAGGACCAGCATTAAGCTCCTGCTGACAGCTAATATTTGAGTATGAAGGCGGCAGCACTAAGCAAATCCAAGTTTAGGCAACCTGCCTGTAGAAGCTGAACAAAAATAAGCGAAGTAAGTGCAGATATCGTCTGCGAACAGATGAAAACATGGCATGTCAAGAATACGAGGGAAAACTGCTGCAGCGACTGTCCAGAAAACACAAACAAGGTGATCGATTATGCCAAAAGTGCAGCAGCGCGATCTGAGACAGCAGCAAATATAGCAGCTGAACGCCGGCCAAGTGCACAGTTATGAAAGCTAATAACTCTCCGCAAAGTATTTTTAGAGCTCACCTGAACGTTGCCAAAATCGACAGTCTCATAGTGGAAATGGGCACATTCTGCCAATCTGGGGAAGTGACCTCTGGGGAACGTTAGCCTAGAACACACAGAACAGCGGCAACTCATCAACATTCAAGACACAGCGACGCTGCGATGAGGAGCGGAAACAAAGAGAAAGAGGAAGGGAGAGGTCAGGCTTGTGCGGCAAGAGACAGAGCGGCGTTTAAGATTCAGACCGGCTGGTCGGCGTGAGAGGCGCCCAGCGCTGGAACACAGGCTCCCCCTTCGCTTCGCTGGCCTGAATAAGGAGCCTTATATTCAGGCCAGCGAAGCGGCCCCTAAAAGCAGCGGCAGCGTCACTGAGAGCACCTACTTTTTCATGTTCTTGACCTTCATACTCGCCGTGCTGACGCAGGAGCGCAGGAGGGGCTCGGCCTGGTGTTCTGTGATGTCATCGCTCTTCACCTGCCAAGAGCAGAAAGCATTAACGGGGTCAGTGATGGAGAAACCCATAGTTAATGACGTTGGAACGTGTAATGGAAGAACATTCCTGCCTCTGACGGCTTTTAAAATAGGAGTTATATCATGTTTCCTCAGTGGATTACACTAAGTCTCACCATGTATTTTGGTTTACTTTGTAGTGAAAATATTTGAGTACCTGAGAGAAACTACAAAACTACAATACAAGTAAATGATCAGCAACATATAGGAGCTTAAGGTAATAATTAAACAAAAATAAACTTTTATTCTTATGAGTGAAATAATCAGTCAGTGAAACAAGTAATTTTTTAAAATAAATATTAAGAAATTATTGACATAAAAAAGCCCCTACATCTTGCAGAAAAGTTTCAAATAAGACAAAAGAAGTGTCTTATTTCAGGAGAACTAAGATATTTGCGCTAGAAACCACACCAGCTGGCATAGTTTGCTTTCACGATGCTCTGTGTCAAACAATCCAAACTAATTGAGAAACTTGTTCCCCTCCTTGCCTGTGGTGGCGCTGCAACAAGAACCACTGAGAGAAACAACACGTCAGAAGAAGACACGAGCGTAACGTCCTTCTTTGCCAAATGCAAACAAAATGGAGTGGAGTCAGATTGTAGGTTTTCCCGCAGCCATTTGTCCCGCAAGCATTAGATTCTTGCATTTGTCTTGGTTCTATTTACCCAGAATGCCCTACACCGTAGTCCCGTTCCTGCTTTCGGAGCGTGCTCTAGTCTGCTTGCCTCCACATTTGCATCAGAAGTCTACCAGAGTTCCCTTTAATCAAATCCAGGTTGAGGTTTTTAGGGGGACCAAAGTTCACATTTTTTTTTGGTTTGACTGCATATTCATACCTCCCCAAACGAACTGGACTATGAAAACACATGGATTAGAGTTTGATGAAACACGGCTGGTGTGAATGCAACATAAGCCTTTCAAACCTACGAACACAGTGCCGGGTGACGGCAGCATCGTTTCACCGTATCCCTTTAAATTCTCCAACTTCACTAAGAGACATTTACTCAAATTTGAGCAAATATTAGTTGGACTTATGACTGTATTTGAGTCTGTATGTGTAGTTTTACCTTTTTTTTAATTTGCAGAAGCCCAGGATGAATTTAAAGTCGTCAACTGAGACCTTGTGGCCTGTTGAGGCGACGTTAAAGTGTGAGTCAACTAAAGAAGCCGAGCAGCCTCATGGAGGAAGGACAACATGTTTGATGGGTTTTGTGTATTCTCTTGCATCAGCTATGAGTCAGTGCCATGTGTGCGCTTATTTATAAATAAATATATGTGTGTGTGCGTGTGCATGCGTGCGTATGCAGACATGTACCGCGGCAGTGGATGTCTCCTGTGGCTGCTTCTCCTCTGGAGGATTAATGTTGGTAGCTTGAGATAAGGCATCGTTTTTGTCGAGGTCAGCAGGTGGAGTCGGGTCACTGCGCAAGAGGTAAAGAAAAAAAAAAGGTTGGAAACAGAACAGAAGCTAAACTAAACTATTGTTATAAAAATGAGACCTCTCTCTATATTTTGTTTAATTTTCATCCACCAGAGGGAGCAAGTGAGGGAGAATTACTGGAGTGGCTTGAGCTGGAATCATGACATTGCACCAGCATGCCTCAAAAAAAAAGAAAAGAAAACATGTCGTACTGAAGCTATCACCAAGAAAATACACATTTATTATTTATGCTACCTGCAACTATGAACAATTATTGAGATCAGTTTAGAAAATATCAGCAGTTTCTGTTTTAGTACAGGGGAAAAAAACTGAACCCAGATCCAGTGGTTGTTTTATTTGTTCTCCAAAGCTCACATGTTCAGTGAGGCATAAAGACAATCCACCCACAGGGAGAGCTTCACAAAACCTTCACTTGAAATGTGATTCAATGTACTGAGGAGTGGAGGGTGAGGCCCATTCAGGCAAACTTTGATAAGCAACAAAGGCCACAAGGAGTTTGGGAGTCTTGCAGAGATTCAGCCTGATCCAACCTGGAAATGTGGCAAACAAACATCGACGTTTATGTGTCCCAAAATTACATGAGCGAGCGCAACAAAATAGTGGAGTCTGAAGCTGATGGAGGTTGAAAAAGGGATAGTTTGTCTCTCTGCTTTACTCTGATAACTGGGTCATTTTTTGAAGCCTCACTTCTGGCTTTATTCATCTCAAATTCAAAATTCCCACGTTCCTTTAAAGCAGCACGCCACATGCTATCTGGTCTTTTCACCATCATCATCATCATCCAGGTGAGCAGACACACAAAGCCAGGGAAAAGCAAAAATAAATAAATAAATAAAAAGAGTAACTCACCCCTCAAGGACGTCACTACTTCCTGGTTCTCCCCGGGGTCCTGAGGCAGCATTCTCAATCACCGCGGCAACCACGCATCCAGCCTCCATGATGCCGCCCTGCTGCAACAGCCCGCTGTAGAGAAACGTGAGTGGGAGGAGAGAGAAGGAGAGAAAGTCATGGCGGGCGGGGAGGAGGGTCCGAAGTTGCGGAGCCACCAGACGTTAACCCACTCGAGGCCGCCATCCACCCCAGCTGTAATCTGGGATGACATCATGCCGGAGTGTCTCGGGCTGCCACAGCGACCAAAACGTGTCAGGCTGTGAGTTCGCAGGATGAATTTCAGCTTCTGTTTCCTCCTAGAGCTGACAGATTTCGGTTCAGAAGCGACTCTTGCGCTCTACAAGGAAAAGCCAGGTTTGTCCCAGCAGCCAGAGATCCAGATTCATGAATTTCTCCATTATTTTTAAATTCCACTGCTGTGAGAATGTATTTCCCACATAACTGATTCCTTCTGTTTTTGCTAGCTGGTCCCAACAAAGATAACTTGGGTGAATACAACATCGGTTTTCAGATGGCGATTTCATTTGGTAGCAAAGATAAGGAATCCCAATGAAATATTTGCCTCCTTGTTTAATCATAAATTAATGATGATTTACATTTTGGGGAGTTTAATTTCATCAGCCACACCCAGGCTGATTAGTGCTACACCTGGAGAATCAAAAAATCACTCAGGTACAAACTGTCTGTCAACACAAAGTAGGTTGAAATAATCTTAAACAATTACTGGTTGTTATCCACTGCCATGGTAAAATATCAGTATTTAGATAGGATTACATCTTAAACCTTTTGAATTTATGTTAATTTTGTGCTCTAGTCCCAGTAAAAACCTTTTGTTTTTCATTCACACACCATCTACTACTGCTTACTTTCAGTTCAGTAATGAAAACACTAGGAATGTCATGATGAACCAAACTTGGCTCTCCCACAATTTTCCCATAACGTGCTTCTGGAAGTATGAGGGTGTTTATCAGTAAAAAATGTCTCAAAGACAAAAACAGGCCCTTCCCAAAGCTCCCACCACTGCAGCTCAGGTAGCGGAGAGACGGGTCACCATCATGTGTAAAGGGTTCTGCTGATCAACCACAATATGTCTGGTCCAACGGGTATGTTAACTAGCATCCACTAAACGCTGGTGCTGCAGTAGCGGTTTCCCAGCTGCCCCTCCAGCTTGGTTGTCCACTCAGCTGCTGGTTCTGGACTTCCATAAAGCTTCTTAAGTCAGCAGGATGCCAACAGGCCGACAGGAATACTGAGCAGGTCCGACTCGGCTCCATCCTCATCTCACACTGTGTCTCAACTCAACCTTGCCGAAGGGCAAAAAGTGCATTACACAGATAGCAGCGATCCAGAGACCACATTATATAAAGTTATGTTATGCAATGGTCACTTGGATCCAACATCTATAGTCTTCTTATATGACCAGACAGTGTCTTGGAACAGTGTTTTGTCACACTGTAGCCACAAACGTTTGTGTATTTTGATGGGATTTGATATGACAGCCCAACACAAAGAGGATGTCTACAGTAGATTTCAAATTAGTGTCATAAATAGAAATATGAAAAGTGTTAGCGGGGGGGATTTGTTTTGACCTAGTCAAGTTTCCACTTGATTCTCGTTTCTCTTCAGTGCTGCATCTGAAATTTCTACTATGGACCTCAATTTCTCTGGCTGAATTTCAACCCAGCCAATCAGCGAACAGAAACAGCTTTGAACAATGATGTTGATTTTCTGCGCTCAGTTAGATTTGTAGTCTGCCATGATGGCAGACTACAATGGGAGTGGAGGAAGTAAACAGAGCTGTTAAATATGTGTTGACCACGCCTCCAAATATTGAGTTGTTTGGTTTAGGACTTCTTACTTCATAGAAGGGTTGGTTGTTTACAGCGCACTCAACTTGTACATATACGAGGACCAAACGTTAGCGATTGCCTCCAGCTACCAATTATTTCTCAATAGCTGAAGATCCAGACCTTCTGTACGAAGCAAAGCGATTAGCGACGTAGGACTATTCCACCAATCTGTAGACTGCACAACTAATCGTAGCTTTGGATCTTTTTCGCTTCATCGTGGATCTGGTCACATGACTTTTATTTCACAAAGTGCCTCGAGATGGTATGTATTGAGAGCTAATGATATAAAAATAAACTGAATTACACACAATTGAATTATTTGGCTCCTCTTGCTCAGTTGAGGGTAAGGTCTAGCGCTATGCCATACTATTTCCGTTTTTAGATGAGAAGATTTAAACAATACTCTGAGAGACATTCAGACCTTGAGATATTGTTTTGAATCAAGTCCAAATTTATCCTTCATCTGTGTTTTGTGTTCCTTGGTCAACATGATGCTGTTTGTCTCTTAAGTCCCCTAATTCACAGTTTTATCTGTGCAAGACTGTGAACAGTGTGCATCGTTTACTTTCTACTTTACAATTATGCATTATTAGAGCTACACATGTAACTCAAAAACAATGTTAAGGCTGTGGGTTACTTATGAGGTAAAGACATTTCTATCAGCTGAATTCTTTCCATGTAAAAAAAAAAAAAGAAAAGGTTTCTCGACACATACGATGGTACCTGACCTTGCTGATTATAGCTCATCAGAGTCTGTTTGAGTGGAGGAACACGTCGTCCTGCACACAGCAGAGGGGACGAACTCGCATAAAGCACCTGCATGATAAAAGACTTGCACTTTTTTTTTCCGCCTGGAAAAACTTAAAAAATCTGATGAGAGCCACCGACACAAACGCTCACCGAAGCAATCACTTCTTTTAGCCCAAACAACGTAACAGTGGACCAATTTAGAAATGCTCCAAATAGCGTACACTACAAACTCGCAAGGCTGTGAAGAGACATGATGATGAGTGAGCTTCATCAGCATACCACCTTTTGGTATATTATAGGTGAGAAAATGAATATATAAATATGTCTCAAACCTGTCAAAGCAACATATTCTTTTTATTTTCCTCTGGATTTTCTTCTAGAAACCTTGAAGTCACATCGAATCAAGCAGCAGTGCTGCTTCCACAGCTTCTCCATCGTCATTCATCTCCAAAGTATCAAACGTACTATTCTGGATGTATGAATAAAGAGGCCCCTTTACCTGTCACAGTTAATGGGGAGGTGCAGCTCTGATCTCAGGAGACCAGAGCGGCGAGCACAAAGGATGTCGCCTGGTATCTGATGGCCTACATGGCGTTTCTGCGAGGAAAATGGGGCGGCGCACACAATCCTGCACGCTGTCTGTGGGAACGGCATCAGCCGATATGTTGACAAGAAAATGACTGGGTGAAATTTTTTATTTTTTTTCCCCAGGTAAAATTTGGTCACAAGTCAGTCAGTCACAAGTCCTTCATTGAAAAATGAAATGAGGGGGCGGATCATAGCCAGAGGGAAAGCTACGTTGCACATTTTCCCACCATTTATTAAATATTTATTTCATTTCTCTTTGGGATCAATAAAGTATTTTTTGAATTTGAATTCTTGTAAATGTATGCAGTATTTATGGAATTTGGACTTTGAAATGTGATCAAAAACTTTGAAACCTAATGAAAAAAAAGTCTGGATTTAAGTGGACGTTTTAGGTGAAGCGGTCAAATTTAATCTGGCACCTTGCAATTGAAAATGGAGGATAATACCAACTTCCAGGCTTCTGTTTCAAGAGTAAATCCTAAGTCTGCAAATATAACCAGCTTTACAAATTACCTCTAAATTTGCAGTTATATGATTCTTATTTAAATATTATCACATTCTGCCATTATGTAAGTAACTAAACGTTTAGCTTTAGACGAAGTGCAAACCCCTAGTTTAGTTTTAGTTTCTCCTGCTAATCAGTAAATTGTTTGTGTTAAAAAAATTGACATTTTTTTAAGAAAATACTTTTAGTTTTATTGTAAATGTAAAAGAATTTGTACCACCACTCAGTTCTCACACACTCAACACTGCTTTGTGAACTGAGCGTTCACAAGAACAAAGGTGCTATTTTTAAAACTATTTTATTGTCTATTGTCCACACAACTTAAACTTAATGCTACCAAACTGAATTAATGAGAGAAAATGTGACTAATGTAAAAGAAGTTACAACAGTAAGTTATTAGCTATGCCAAACATCAGGTCTCAGGAAATTTGCTCCTTCTACTTTTGCAACTTTATTTTACACCGATGGCATTTCATCTCTAATTACTTCCATTACAAACCACTTCGTTCCATCATACCTAATTTGTTTATTTTAGTTGCATTTTTCCTGAATCATAGAAACAAATGGTTATAACAATGTTAATTTAGCTCATTATCATAATCTAAAACCTTTTTATCAAACTTTCCATTTATTTTAGTTCTAGTCTCCGTTTTGTGAGTGGACTTTTACAAAATAGCCTAATTAACTGTATTTATAAAGCACCTTGAAACTGTGAGAACTTCCCCAAGTGCTTTTTGTCCCTACAAAAGTACAAATTGTGATGATTTGATGAAAGTAAAATAACTCTACAAAGTAAAGTAGAAGAATCTCCTTCTGGTAAATATTCGCTTGAGTCACGTAATTACATTTACTTACATTAGACACTTAATAGAATGTAGAAAATTTCTTTAAATTGACAGCTGTTAAAACAGGGTTTCTGACACTTTGAAACTATAAAGACATTGTTGACGATCATACTAGATCATCGTCAGGTAACGTGTGTGTAGACTTCATGGATCTCCAAAACTCAGACTCGACATTGACAGGGCAGAAACATTTGGTTTCCTCTAGGCTGGTCGTGTTTTAGCTCCTTAGCTTCAGTTTCTTTGCCATTTGTTGTTGGTCAGACTGGCTGCATCAGGTTTCCAGTGACTTGAAACAACGCAAATGGAAACTGTCAGAGCGAAAACAGCAAGCCAAAGGGCAGCAAAATTCCCAGTTTACGGAATTTAGCCACGAGATCTTCGACGCACTTTGATTCTCTTGTTAGTACCAAAGAAAGACCGGCGACGGTGTGGAGAAAGTTGGTTTCAGGCTCTCATTCTGATTGCAGTCAACAGAAGCTGTAAATGCAGAGGGGGTAAAAAAAAAAAAAAAAAAAAAAAAAAGCTCTGCGGTTGCCATAGTAACCAATCTCCCATCCATCGTGACTTGACGCTCTTCCAGAGCGAAGACGAAGGAGACAAATGAAAGCCTCAGAGGAACTTTTGACCAGATGCTCTGACACATCATCAGCCTGTCTGCCCGAGGTGCTGCCACTGTCCCCACACTGCAGGTTTCTGATCGCCGCCGCCCAATTGGCCAGGCGCTACCCGATGCTTTGTGACTCATGTGACTTCTCAGAGGGAAGGAGTTGAACTGGTTGGCGGCTGGAAGTCAATTTGATTCTCTAATCTTCTCGGAATCTGCCAGACTGAGATTATTTCATCCCTCACAGAGGAGATGTCACGGCTCAAATCTCTTAGTGAGCGATCCCCGATGAAAGCCAGGATGGGCGGATGGAGCGGAGTAACGGGGGGGTGAACAGCAGGCCGATGCTGATCCAAACATTTAATCAACAATCCAGTCTGTCACTCACAAAGACAATCCAAACCTTGCCACGAGCCCCAAATCTCCTCGTGCTAAAAATAAGCTGACGGCATACCACAAATAGTGAATGGGAGAAAATCTCATTTTGCAAGAAAAATATTTTAGGGAGGGCAATGTTTATTCTCAGAAATACGACAGACAAGCGGCAATTTAATCCAGAGACAGAGTACGAGCTTGGAGACGTTTGTTCTGTTTAAGATACTACATAGTGGGTTGACTCAACAATGCTCTATTTCTTCTGTGACACAAATATAAAGGTTGGCTCTACCTCATCAGAAGAACATTGAAATTCTGAATATTTTGTTCAGAAAACTTAAGAAATAGTATTTAATTCTTAAATTGCCGTAAAGCTACGTCTCTCTTCAAGTATTTTCTTAAATAGGACTGTGACTATTAGACATAAGAATAGATTGTTTTCTGTCAGTTCTCAATTGAAGACCAAAGTGGAGAAAAATGTAAATCAATATTAACCTAAAACTATGGGTAACAACTTGCTTTGTCCATAAAAAAAAACTTCAGTTTTGAAGCCCATCTACAAGTTGTTCCACAAGAACAACTTGTAGATGGGCTTCGGAACAACGAAGCCCAACAAAGAGCTGGAAGCACCCCGACGAGGTTTCTTTTTGAACACATATCATCCTGCATCTTAGCTATCAAGAAATGTGACAATTTCTGGATAATCCTCTCCAAGTGGTTTCCTATATCTGAAGCATTTTAGTTTACCCATATATTCCAAAATCATAAACCTATTTTCTTTTTAATGCTCCATATCCCGAAGCATGCCAAAAGGTCTTATTGTCTGTGAGTAGCTTGAGGGATCCTCGCATCTTTTGGTCTAAATATGCTGGGAAAATGATTTTTTTTTTTTCTCAAAAATTCTTTTGCTAACTTATTTGCTCATATGACAGTGCTCTACTCAATTATTGTGTCACACGTTGAAAAATTATATTATGCTTTACTGGCTCGGTCAACAAGCGCTTCTTTCTTTTTCGGCCTTCTATTTAAGCACTTTTGATTGTCGTCAGAGTCGACCCCATCCTCTACTAAGGTCCTCAATTTGATTTGAGGACCTTTCAAATACCATCAGTCACTATCACATTCAAACTGACCCCTACATGCATTTCAAGAGAGACCCATCAACCATCAAAATGTACTTTGATAAACCTTAAGAGTTTATTGAAAAAATATATTATCTGTTGGATTCAACACTATTACCTCTACTAACGCATTCACATTTTTTTCTGTACTTTGAAAAAACAAAATCCTGTTTGAGAAATCCTTAAATCCCCCTTGGCAACCATTCATGGGTGCCTAAATACTTGCTCTCACAAAGCAGCGCCTTTTCTCCAAGTCGAGTTTGTCTCAAAGAGCCCATCTCTCTCTGAGTCTGACACTAGTCTGAAGGAGCCCCACTCAGCTCCTTCAGACTAGCGGCAGCAGCAATAAGCAAACACTCAGTGCAACTGTGCATCTGCAGAGCTAATCATAGGAACTACTTCTCAGTCTGCTAAGACAGATGTTAAAGGTTTAACGGAGAAAGTTATGATTAAGTACTGAAAGGAAGTTTCAAAGAATAAGAGCTTCTTAAAGAGGCAGAAGCCAAATTTCAAGGTGTTTAATTGCAAAGTCAAATTTCTTTTTAGTCATGTTTGAGAGATAAAGCATTTTTACAACTGAAGGTAACAGGTTTTCTTGATTGCGCTATAAAATGGCACTCTGTGCTTGTAAAATACACAATACCTCCCTTTTAAGTAAACTGTATACCTTTATAAGTAAAATAACAAAAACTTTGAAGTTTGACTAAATTACACTATACTATAAAATCGCAAAAACAGTTGGTTTAAGCCGCCGCTTAGCTCGCTTTCTGTGACTTCAGCCGGCAATAATTGTCATTTCCTTGATGACCCGGACAGTTCAACCAAGCTCTTCACAGCCGACATTTTAATCACATGACATAATAAAATGTTGAATACATCTCGCACTTGTTGCAGGCCTGTTGCTAAGCATTGCGGCAGACTCATCATTTCCTGACCAGACAGCACACAGCACAGATAAACTACAGTCTCTTTTTTATAACCTCTGATGCAACATAATGCGCACTAAATGACCAATGGGAAAAGTTTACCGGCGGTGTACTATGACCTGTTGGGCCTGGCGGATACCAGGCGCATAAACAGCGCGCGCGCACACACACACACACACACACACACACACACACACACACACACACACACACACACACACACACACACA
>CAEGAF010092030.1:0-19004 GCA_903067075.1 Micropoecilia bifurca | reverse complement strand
GGGCCCTCGGGGCAGAAACCCCTAAACTGGAGCAGTGGCTAAAACAGATCCCAGGAACAACATCAGACATCTCAGTCCAGAAATGTGCAGTACTAGGCACAGCCAAGATACTGCACAGAACCCTCAAGCTCCCAGGCCTCTGGTAGAGGACCTGAGCTCAGAGGATGAAAGAGACCACCTGCGGAGGGTGAGAAGGGAATTTTTTTAAATATATATATATATATATATATATATATAAAATTGTTTACTTCGTGGCACTACAAGAAAACGTGCTCTTAGCAAAAGATTAACAACAAATATTGTTATTGTTCAAAAACACAATATTTCTTCTGCTGTTTAGAAATTCTACTTAACACCTCTTAACAAGAATTGTCCAGTTGGTGAATTTAGCAGAAAAGGTCATTTTGTTGTCATTAGTGGCAAATTATAAAACACACATTCAACACAAAAGTAAAATCTCGATTTATACTTCGTGGCAGTTCGTTAAAAAAAATGTCTTCTGCTCTTTTGAAATACCACTTATTTTATACTTATATTTGTTAAGAATTGTGTAGTTGGTGAATTTTGCAGAAAAGATAATTTTTTTGTCATTAGTAGTAGATATATTATAAAACACACATTCAACACAAAAATAAAAATCTTGATTTATACTTCGTGGCAGTTCGTTACTAGTAGGAAACGCTCATCTCTTAATACCAAATTAAATATTTTTTGTTTTTTTTAGGTGTAGACAGTAATAGGTGCCTTGCATGCATTGCAAGGAAGCATTGAAAAACAGTGTAAACATTGGTGTTTATGCTATGAAAAAGAGGGACTTTGTTTATTACAGGTTGCTTCTGAAAGTGCTTGATTTCACTCGATTTTATTTTGTGGTATCTGAGTTACAAAGACCATACTCGAATGCACCTTAGATTTTTCAATTAAAAAATAAATAAGTAAAATGATATGATTATTTTGGTACACCAATAAAATATCAGGCTGCAATGATTTGATCTACCAATTCAACTAGAATATGTAACCAATGGGTGAAACATGACAAACCATGGCTCAGTTTAAAGGGTGTGAAAAAACAGTATTTTGTTGACTACTCCATTGCAGTGATGGAGAAAGACTTTATAACTGCAGATTACATTAATAGGCAGGACAAATTCAGAGCATTAGGGATAATATCTACTCACTTACACTTGGTGGATAACTGAACACTGCTCCCTGACATTGTGGATCAGCTGAATTAAAACAAGGTTTCTTTCTTAGGTTTCTTTTCTGTTCTCTGTTGTTGTTTCCTCTTTAGAGAGGCCAGCAACATACCTTGTGTGTATTTATTTACATTACTATTTGTTTGAGATTCGATTAGATTCAGAAAACTGCTTATAACATCTATGATAGCAGGTAAAAAAAATGCAATGAACTCAATCAAGAGGTCCACTTTTTAATCATGACTTTCCTTTAACAGACAAATATCAGATTTGAGAATAATGCCAATTTACAATGTAGATATCATTTATCTATGCTTTTGTGTCTCAGTTAAATATTTTGGTAAAACTTTGTAAAACATACATACACAAGTTTTTTTTTCCATTTCTCAAAGGAAAAATGGAGATCCAAAGCAACGTATCTTTTAATTAAAAAATAGTTCCCTCATAAATAAGGAATTTTGCTTACACTGGGAAAAACTACTGATAATACATGGCCAGTTATTTGTTTTTATTGTTATAGAGACATTTTGGCAGGCTCTTTTTGATAGTATTGTTTCAATCTAGTTAACTAATATTCCCCATTAATATTGAGTCACTAATCTTATATAATATGCCCCTAACGCCTTAACAGAACAGTTGAATTCATACTGAGATTAAACCAAATTACAGGCACAGTGACCCAGTTTAACTAAACAGGTGGCTTTTTTGGAGGAGCCATTGTAAAAGGTAGCTGAGTAGAAATGCCAGCCACACGTTTTAGATTTTTATATAATTTCATTTATAAACATCTTGACGATCTCCCGGGTATTTTCTTTGAGCTAAGAAGTCAAAAGTTGATTTTTTTTTCCAGGAACTTTTTCTAGTCAAGCTATTAAATGAGCATTTCAGAAAAAGAACATTATTCAACCACACAAATCTGGTGATTTGGACTTTTTTTTTTGTTGATTTAGGGTCTGGATGGAAGACAGTGGTCCGAAGCCCACGAGCAAGTCCATCTCTCAATGGCTAAAATGTAATCCAAGCTTTTAGAGAGGCTTAGTAAAAGACTGGGCTTGAATCCAGTTGTGAGGCCAACTTTCATAATTTTAAATGAAAGCCATTTTAAATGAAGTGAAGATGAAATTACTGTGGTAATTACAGTGAAAGGAGTTTGATCTGTAACTGGTGGATTGCCTTTTCAAATCCCGACCCAATCTGTCTCAGTTGTTGTGTCCTTGGGCAAGACACTTCACCTGACTTAAAAAAAACAGTCATACAATATTAGTCTGAAATAAAATCTGTCTACCACACGCAGCAAATATCGTCTCAGGAAATAAACGTTTGTACCAAACAGTGTATTTCTCTCTGTTTTAAATGTTTCACTGTGTGGCTCAGAAATTCACACAGCCTTAAAGCTAACCTTTTTCTTTAGGTGTGTGCTGTGTTGGATCATCCACATATAAAACAAACATAAATGCGCCCCCGTTAATTTTATAGTGCGCCCTAATGGAGCAGCAGCTTCCTCAGAGGTCCGCAGCATTAAAATCAAGCCGAGTGGCTCTGTGTTTAGTGGCCCGAGCAAGGCCGGTGCTCTGTGGGAGCAGGTGTGTTTTAGGACTCAATAACATTGTGAAGATGAAACCCTGTGAAGCAGCGGAGTGGAAGTAGGCAGTGTTTGCACTCTTGGCATATCCCCTCTCAATTACACCAAGTGTCTACTTGTAAAATACAAGTTCTCTGCAGCGGCACCGCTGCCTCCATGGGGGGTTCATTTTATCCAAAAAAGTGATTAGATTCTAACTCGTGAGTTCAATATGAACTGACCCCAGTTTGCTGAAAGGGGGGGAGTGAAGAAAAATGACGGGTTCTTCAGGAATAACAAATTGTTAAAATACAAAACTTTAAAAGATTCCTTTTAAATCAGAATAAGTCTTTTGGTCGTGACTTCTGATACATTGGAGTTTAATATGTTTGAGAGTCTGACTCCAAATTTCTACCTGTTTTGGGGGTGGGGGGTTATAGACAAACTGATCTATTTTCTTTCTGTCTCTTTGATCTAGTGAATCAAAGCAAAACGTCTTTTTTTCAGATTTGGAGATATTTGTCTAAGATCTAAATTATGCATCTTGTTGAAACACTGTTCAGAGATCTCAGTGCTATAGGGGACATTAGTTCACCAAAGAGAGCAGCGATAAACTGCCCATGAATAATAAAGCTCTTGATGAGCCTTATTGTCATGTTTGGCCTCAGAAACTCATGGCTTACTAGCACAAATGACCCTTTAATTCTACAACTTGCGAAATAAATGGAAAATGAACTTTGTGAGATCTTCAGCACGGCAAGGTTTTGATTTTCAAAGCTTAGAGCAGAAATATTTCAGCCAAGTGCTACGTTAAATATTTAACTTAGCGTCGCTCTTGCTGTTGCTTGAGACGGTTATTTATGTTGATACTCTTTTCTCGCTTTAACAGCATCTCTGTTATTAAATACGGTCGAGATGCACTGAAGTTACGAAGGTTTTCTTATAACTGATCTGCTGCAAATTTTAGAGCTTTTCTCTAAAATTGGCATCATTTTCTTCAATTTTCCTACGTTGTCTGCATCTGTTTTGTTTGTAGGATTAGACGAACAGTGAAATGTGGACAATCAAAAACAAAATATCTTCAGTAAATTCATCATCACTAAAGATGTCAGAATAAATCCATTCCACTGTGTTTGGTTTCTGAAATTCTTATAACACTTTTCTCATCAAGTAGCTTTAACAAAGCTCACGTCTAATTACAACCTGAAAACAATGAACTCTGGTCTTATCTGTCATGTCCACTTGAAACCTTTGCCATGTGTATTCTGAGTGTTTTTCTGCCATTTCATGATCTCAGTCACATAAGTGGTCCATGATGGGTTCCTCCTTACCCCTTTGTTCTAGCACTTCAAAACGCCCACAACTCCATATTTTTGGGAAGGTGGGGAGCGGGAGCTGTTGCTGTAGACTCACCTCCAATCTCACAGTATGAACCTGTTCACTTAACGAGTATGAGCATGTTGCTCTGGTCTTCTCTGAGGAACAAAAACCCTGAGAGCTCATCCTGATCAGTGCTTCTGTGTGAATGAACCTCGAGTGTTACAAAGCCCTTCACAGCCGGCTTTGTGGATCGGAAAGTAACACCGCGATTGGAGGTATCACTCCAAAACACGAGGTCAAGGGGCTCTCATCTGCCTCTTTCACTTCCACCGCTCTCTGTCATAGTTAAATGCACACGTGAGAGGTTTATCACGTTGTCCATTCAGTGAATCCAATCACCTTTTTCTAACCCAGTAAATACAAGTTTACTATTTTTTGTTTTGCTCCCTTGCCAGTTATATTTTCTACAGTCTCTACAGCTGTGGTCAGATGTTTCACACGTAGTCATCACTAGCATGAATGTTAGATGAATTTTGTTTTTCCTATGATCAGTTTTAGCCATTTATCATTGATGTCGGGAAGATCATATGATATAAAACTCCACTGATTTTAAAACCAACAATTTCTTGAATAAGTTTGAATTTATTAGGATTTTCACTGAACATAGGGTCTAATTTATATGCACATGCTCTAACTTGTCATTTTATTCTAAATTGGTGTGAGGTTCTCTCAGGTGCACACAATTTTTACAGCTATATAAATAAGTTTCTGTCATGTTCTGGCTGGATATTTTATCACTCTTCATGGCAGAAATGGTAGAGTTCATTAAAATTGGCTGGTTTTAAGCCACCAACCTTGTTTCACCAACTGAAAATGTTTGATTTTGAAGCTGTGGTTTTTGCCTCATCCAGAAGCTAATTCTTCACCTACTTCATCCAGTCCAAACTCAGTTTAGATTTTTTAAAATTATTATTATTATATTTAGAATTTTTATTTTTCATAATTTTTGCTATTGCGACATTTTAAACATTAAAGCTGCTAATTTGAGGGGAAGTTGAAGAGTCTGTGGGCAGATTTTTTGGATTTTCTCTCAGCATGATGCTTCTGGCAGCATACTTCATAGCTGGTTCTGTTCTTTTGGGTTTGATTTGTCTCATTTTGACTCCTCCAAGCATTCTTTCAGCTATTGTTGCAATGGCTCAATTTTTGTTTATTCAACCTTGAAACCTTTTATCCAGAGAACATTTTGGCTTGTCTACCAGCCTTTGTCTATTCTGATTATTCAGATTAAATTAATTTGCCTCTTACAGTTAAAATAATAATTTAGAAAAGGTTTAGGTGAATACATGATTATCTTTTACCAGTTTTGTACATTTTTACACCCTTTGTGGATTTAAGAAATCTATAGAAAAAAATTACTTGTGCGTTCAGTTATTTTTTTAACTTGTTGACATTAACTGTTATTTCAACCTGAAACACAGTTAAAAAAATCATTGAAGTCTTAATCTCAATATTTGTTGAGAACAAAACAACCAGCAGATTCAAGCAGCTGACAGGCTGCAGTATGGCTCCATATGAACTCACTGATCAATGCTCGTGATGCCAGAATGTTGTCATGAATGAACAGTTTCCTAAGTTGATATTGATTATTTTGTCAGTCTGAGTATGGAGCATTCATTATGTAGTAGCAGCTTTTGAAGATTTTATAAAGTCATTTTTGACACTTGTTTGTAAAAGAAACGGTAGAGAAGTGATTGTGGGCAAAATAAAAACGTTATAAAATTACTTAATACTTCAGGTAAATGCCCTTAAATAACCTGAAATAACACCTGGCAAAAGTGCAAATTTTAACCATTTTTCCATGGTTACTGAAAAAGCAAAACAAGAAGCTTTCTCTTCATTCATGTCAGTGTGCTATATGGTTTTGGTTTTAATTTGAGTATTACTGAAAAGACTTGCAGATTATGATACACAACAAAATTCTAAGTGCCTTTATATTTTTGTCTTATTGAGTTTGAATACTCAAATATAAATAATAATTTATTTTGTTTAGCAACCTTTCATTTCTAAATCTACTCAGCTGTCAAATTAATAACTACCACATTAAAAAAAAAATAAAACTCATTAGGAAGTAATTTCTTTCCCCACACAGTGTTGTTCTTATCAGAAAGAACTGGTTGAGTTTCATCAACCAAGATGAATTATTCTGGTGTCTTTTTTGGTCCCAGGTCCTCCATAGTCATCAAAATTTCTCAGATATGATGACGAAAGTAAGCTTTCAAGGAAATAATGCACATTAAAAAAATAAACCATTTCCATTAATTTCTGAGATTTCATGCATTTTGTACATGTACAAGACCTTTTTGTAGTGCAACTAGTTTTCACTTTGGCCTCATCTATATTTAATAATTAATAACATAGTAAAATCTGTGATGTGTTGGTTTGTGCATTCAAGGTTGGCTTTAAATAATTATGTAACCTTGTATGCCAGCTCATTTATACTTTAAACATTGGAACTCAAACATGGCATCTGTTTTAGATTTGCTTTGAAACAGCTCAGAGTGGACTCCTGAGAAGATTATGCTTTGGGACAGGAGACACCTACATCATCAACGGGAAATTAGGAGAACTCAACATGCATATATTTATGATGAGGCTGGGGTTCTTCAAAAGAATCTAAATGTGCCTGAAGAGGACATGCAGCCCTCAAGCAGAGAGCTTCTAGGAAGGGATTTGAACCCAGAACCTTCCTGACACAAGGCAACTATACAACCCAGGTGTATATGTGTGCTTTGCAAATAAATACACTTTAAAGCTTTTCACATTTTGTCACATTGCCAACACAAAAATGAGAATTCTGCTCAAAGATCAACACAACGTAGTGCACAACTGCGAAATGTTAAGAATTTTTATTATTATTATTATTATTATTATTATTATTATTATTATTATTATTATTTTAAACTAACAATGTGTTCTGTACATCAGTATTCAGCCCCTCTAAGTCAATATGTTTGAAGCCCCTCTATGTTCCTACTAGCCTTGCAAACTAAGATAATAGGATTATTGCCCTTCACTAATCATAAAATGACAGAAGCTCCTACAGCTTGGATACAGATAATATTCTCAAATTGATTGTAAAAAATAAATAAAAATTGGGTATTTGAATTTTCAGTGCTAAAGTTATTAGTGGAGCCCATCAGAGAATAAATACTTATTATTAAGCTACCACAAAGCATTAATCACAGAAGCAATATGTTTTTTTTATCAATATTCTGTAAACATGGCATAAAAATACAAATTGGGAGCCTAATTAACATTGGTCTTTGTTTGTCTGCTATTTTTGTTTGGTTTCTGACCTTTTATATGGAATACAAAACCATAAAAAAAATCAGTATTAACCAATAAAAACAGAAAATTGTTTCTTTTGTTTTATTGAGAATGTGTCTCCAAAACAGTTTAATACTCGCTGATTTATTGTCTTTGGACAGAGCTAAGTGGCGATACATCCTTTAAAAAGATTGATGCTCTTTTACAGCTCTTCTCTGGTTTCTTGTAGCCCACTGGTGGATTACATGAACGCAGTGCTTCTTCATATGAACACCAGCCTGGTTGAATTCATTTATCACTCTTTTCTCTCACTTGCCTTGCAGCAATCAATCTGAGGAAACAGGATTTTTAGCCTCTCCTGCTCCTGTCTTATTTAGCGAGAGCTTCCAGCATCCAGCATGGCTGTCATGCTGTTCACTGTGTGACAGGAGAGTGAATAAGAAGGAGGAAAGGAGACCAAGCTCCCCTTTAGTTCCTTTTCAGCAAACCCAGGGTCTCTACCTCTATTGCACCCAAGTGATTGGATTGGTTTCCTGCTGCAGAGGCAGACACTGAGGCCTGGAAGGCAGCAGGAACAAATGAGGTCAAATGTACCTATGAGTTCACTCCAAACCAACAGGTGTGTCGAAGGTTTTTCCCCTTTTTCCCCCTTATTTTGATTCCCCATCCGTCTTGGATTTTCACATTTCCCACTGCACTGACAGCCCAGCGAAAGCTGCTGGTCATCAGTGTTTCATTAGTGCCTGAGATAGACTGCGTCGTGCTTAATGAAATTCATCAAGACCTCAGAGCAAACTTCTTTATCGACTGAGAACAAACTGGTAAACACGCTGATTGTACTCTCTCAATTAACCAGGACTCTGTGCAGTCATGATCGACCGCCTGAGCGAGTACATGACGTCTGCTGCTACATTTTGCTTCAGGATGCAGAGGCAGCAGCTTTCTCCTCTCAACAGGTCATCTTTCAGTAACACAACCTTCAGCTCCTGCTGCTTGAGAAATAAGTGTCAAAGCGCATGTAAACACACTGCTCACCTGACTCACGCAGGCTCTGAGAAAAACAAACCTGTACGCAATCAATATGCATCAATTAGTGGAAGAATAGCAGCTGAAACAAGTTCACTTGAAGTGCATAGAAAGTACTTTATATTGCCAACATTTAACAGCTAATCAAATCCACACAAGAGATAGAACTCCTAACAAGCAGAAATGTCATGTGAGCATCATGTATATGTGGTGCTATCTTTCTGTTACAATGTGTTGTCAAGGTTTTTGCTTGAGAAGAAAAACATTCAACAAATTTCAACAAAATGAGTTTGATCTTCTGTTGTTAGACTTAAAAATGCCAAAATTCTAGTAGAACAACACAAGTTTACACACCCTGATAGAATTTTCATAGAATTCTTTTCATAGAATATAAATGCTTCTTTTCTTTTTTGAAACGTGTTTATTTAAAGTTTTGCTCTTTTTGAATCATAATAACTGTATTGTACCTTTTTTCTTCTAAGCATTACAGACAATTTGCAACTTCTTTTTTGTTCTAGAGTAAAAAAAATTCAACCACTGCACTGGTGCAGAGAATAAATGAGTCCTCTGTTTTAATTTGTTGTCATAGGCACAAGTCTGTCTAATTTTAAGTGTAAGCACAAATATATCTTTAAAATCAAGGTGCTTTTAGTTATCTTATGACACCCATTTAATTTTGTAGCCTTTGCCCTGACTAGAAGGCATGCAGGCTGTCCTTCCTGACTTTTTACTTTAATCTCTTTACTGCCTATGAATTTGTAAAAAGTACTTATCCAATTTGAACTTTTTCTCATTTGTTATGTTAAGACAAAAATAAAGTGGCTGATAATGTTGAAGTAAAAGGAAAATAATGGACATAGAGTTTTAGAAATATTTATTTTATGGCTGTGCACATCCAGACACTCACTTTTGGATTTTGCCTGAACCATTTATGGCCCAGACATGGACCCATAGTTCCAAAGCACCCAAATGAACACCAAACTTTCCAAATATTAAAAATAATAAAAATATTAAACATATTGAAATAGTCTTTTAAAATTGTACTATAATAAAAGTCAGGGATTTTCACATTTTTTTTGTTTTTCTTATTTAGCTTAATAACAACAAAAAATTCTCTATAAAGTTACAAACTATCTTCGTTTTATCAAAGGAGGTCATCGTCCTGCTAAGTTATGGATAAGTCTTGAGACTGTCTTGGTCTCAAGTCTATTCCAAATTTTCTTCCAGAGCTTTCCTTTACTCACATCTGAGCAGCTCCCAAGTCCCTGCAGTAGAAAAGCTACAGCATGAAGCTACCACCCCTATGTTTCCAGTCAATACATATTGTTCTTTGTGATATGCATATTGCTGCAGTAATACTGCTTTAACAATAAACTTGCAATTTTTTCTTCAGCTATAGTTTAGAGTTGTGCCATAGTTTCCCCCCTATTATCAAAATAGGGATTAAGCAATGCATTGTTTTTCTGTTTTAAATTTTTCCATACCTCTATCTCTGAATTTTCTGGTGCGATATTTGATCTTCATGATTCATTTCTCTGAAGCCTCCAGAGCACAGAGCATTTATACAAAAGGTAGTTGAACTGGGTTTTATTTAGAGCTCTCATAATAAAAGGGGAAGGACTCAAAGTCATGTCATACTCAGGACATTTAAAAAAAATTATTTAGTTTTTTCCCCCCACTTATCAAATTGACAATTGAGAGTTAATTCGTGTTGGTCTGTCAGTCGGTATGTGTTTGTTTTGGTGCGTGACAGGAAACGGCGCTGACGTTTTACGGCAGCTTCGGTGCATTCTGGGTCCAACCCAACATGGCTGCGCCCTTACCGAAGTGCTGAAGAAGTGCCTCTCCGGAGATATTCTCGGCTCTGTGTGTGGTTTTCAAGAAAACCTTCAAGCCAAATCAGCTTCTCGGGTCGCTGGTTTGCAGGACAACCCCGCGGGACCCCCGTCATCGATAAGTGTGGCCGTCTCTTCGCGTGGCTGTGGCAGATTGTCCGTGTGAAGATGGGCCTCGTCTCCAGCCCCGTCCCATAGCAAAGAGCCCCGCGGAGAGGAACCGCAGGTTCCCCTGCAAACACGCACCCGTCCAGCTCGCCTTTGACGGGTTCGACCTCCTGTACCGGCTTTGGACGCTGCCCTGCAGTTTCCTGACGAGGATTATCTGCGCCACCGTGTCTGTCATCGTCCGGAGACGGAGAGCTGCTTCCCCATCCAGGGTTGATAATCCCGTCGCACCAAGGTTTGCAATCTGCACGGTTCGCTAACAACACCGAGCGACATTTCTGCATATCTGCCTTCTACTCGTTTATCTCTCAGCTCGTGTTGCTGTACGAGCTACACGGAGGGGTTTAAAATAGCGTTTGGACAGCTGATGGCGGCTGTCGGAGCGACACCGGTGCGGAGCAGCTGTTGAGTTAGCCGGCTAGTGGAGCTAAGTGGACGCAGCCTGCAGCTTTTGTTTGGCAAGGTTTTAGCAGGAGATGATTATTGGCACATGTGGCATCTCATGTGTGCCACCGCAGGTCATGACATCTTCTAGCCTGATAGAAAAATGGGGAAACAGATGCATTAAATTATTTAGCTTAAGATTGCTGAAGTCATTTTCCAGAAAGCTTTCTTATTAGGTGTCACCACCAGTAATGACCAACAAAGTCTTAAGTTTTACAGACAAGCTTTTAGGTAATTTATGTATTAACAATTGGTCTTTGGTATTACTTAAGTTTTTTTTGATGGTTTATCTTCTTTGGTTTTCTGGCTGCTTTTTGAGGTTTCTGAGGTCAATTCTCTTCTTTAATGTTTTCATGTCAAATCCACATTTTGCAATTTCACACCTATCTACTTCCATTCTGTCTCTGATAACAAATCATTTCCAATGTACTTTCACAAATGCTGTTAGTCTTTCACCATCACAATGTCCCCACCTAATCTCAATCAGCCTTATGATCTTGGTCACATTAATAAATATCTGTTACTGGGATAAACAACACATTATTATTTAAGTCTTTACAAAAATATTATCCATGCAGCTCTTTGTGATTATGATATTGCACATTAATATTCAGCAAGCAGTTGTGGTTTCATATATTGTGCAACTCTAGTAGTTTAAATATATTTCTAATAATTATGAAGAAAATAATCATGGGGCAACATTGCAATGCTTGGATGTGTGATGTTTAGTTTCTAATGAAAACAACCTGAGTCTTTAGTTTTTATGGTTTCTGTTTTTACATTCAAGAGAAGCAGAGGAAGCAAATCGTCTGTAACAGCAAAGCATTGCAGACAATTTGCAGCTTCTGTCCTGCAGTTTTTGAATGCATCCCTGCTCCAACACACCTGATTCAAATGAAGTGTTAATGACTAGGCCTTTGGGAAAGCTGCTGATATGCCAAGGAGGTAATTGCGCTTTTTGAATGACCTCGCTACATGCATGTTGAGTCTACACATATCTAGACTCAACAACAATTCAGGAATTTTATGTCCCAGTGATTCATGTGGCTTCATAAAAAAAATCATGATCTTTTTTTAAAAAAAAATGCAGCCATTAATGCCAATAGAAAACATTTTATCCATGCTCAGAAAATAGATACAATTTCATACAGTACATGATTGGCAGGTTAATTGGTTGTGTGATATTTGTCCCATTTTGGACGAGACATTTGCTCAGCACTGTAAATGAGCCAAATGTTGGTTTGGTGTCAGTTGACAATTTTATTTAAGCAGGAGGTTTTATAGTGTGACTTTATCATTATATAAACAATGTGAGGTTGTAAATGCAACACTGTGAGCTAAGAGATGAGATTGATCTGAAAGAACTAAATTACTTTAATTATTCCTTTCTAATAAATGTGGACAATTTATTGAAAAGGTTACAATTCTTTGATACAGCAGCCCCTCAGTAAGAAATTGCATCCACATTATTTAAAAAAAACAAACAAAACATTTAATGATTCTTTAGTAGAGAAATTCCCTTATGTGCTGCTTGAAAATCAAGACTTTTGATGTAGCAGATTTCATGCAAATGAATGGTGATGTGTTTGAGAATTTTTGATTCATTTTTTTAATGTAAAATTTATTTTTGACAATTTTTCCCAATTTTTTGTACTTATTTTATTCCAGATGTTTATGTAGGGAGGTCTGGCTTCTGTTGCCTTTTTCAGAATTAATTTGAAAGACCATACATTTCTAAAATAGTTTCTTTTAAAAAAATCTGTTTTTAAATACTGAGTCCTGCATTTCTTTTCCTTGATAATGACGTCAAAGAATGGCTCAGAAGAAAGGCAGAAAGTTTTTGACAGACCAAAAGGTTTAGTCTGTAGTCTTATCTTAACCTTTAAACGGCTGTCTTTTTCTGTGATTTTTATTTTCCGCCATTCTTTAAAGGATTCATGACCCAGCTGTGATTATGTTCAGATTTGACAGATTTATAATTAATGATCCACTGTCCCGTTTAAACAGTAGTATTTTGACGTGGCTCTAAAGTCATTTTAGTTCCAGCCTTGTTGTGCAATAATGTCCTTTAGCCTGGTGGTTTGTTTTTAGCACTCACATGCTTTGTGGTGACTTCATGTCAGGAAGCTCGTCCAAGTTTTGACTGAATAACAGAAACTGAAATCAAATTTCTGGAAAATATTTTAGTAAATTAAGTCTGTTGTAATAAGGATACTTTAGAGGAAAACTAACATTTGGTTTTAGGTGAAATGTGGAAAAGTGGCCACAGCAGAGAATATGATTGGGTCTATCCAAATCTGGCACCAGCAAACATCAAGTCTATTTAAATCATACTTTTGACTTATTATTCTTATGCTTATTTACTAAATATATATATTCTAGAAATGTTCTATACAGAAAAGCTCATCACATTTGTTTCCTTTAACTCCATACAGGGCCCTGATGAAAATGGACTCAGATTTGCTTCATTCCCCGGCCGTGGGGCTGACTGAGGAAGAGGAGGCAGACATGAATGACTGGAAGCTTCCTTTGACCTTCATGAAGAAAAGGCACTTAGAGAAGATCGAGGGCTCCAAGGCGTTGGCACAGAGCTGGAGGATGAAAGACAGGGTAAACCTTTAGTTTGTTAATGTCTGCATCGAGCCAGCAGGGCCAGAGAGAGAAACTGGGTTTTTACTTTTGAAGGTTTCATTTTCATTTTCAGAGAGCAATTCTGAAAAAGAGGAATTCATTAACAGATATTGATAATTTACTGATTTAAACATCTCTGAAACTAAAAGAAACAAACTAATATGTTTTGGAATAGCCCAGCCAGATTTGAGTCTGAAAGAGCATGTTGAACCCTAAAATTGAATCAAAATGGGTTTTACCAAAGTATGAGTTGAGGTTTTTGCAGTTACTGTAAGTCACTAAGTTATTGTAGATTTTTTAAAAAGAAATTTCAAATTTGTCCTTCCTTTGTTTATTTTTCAGTTGATTCTTTTAGAGTAAATTTAACAATACACTAGGGCTGTGTAATAATATGAATTTTTTTCAATATATATATATCGATATTTTCTTTCCTAGAAAAAAAAAATCGATATTTATCCGCAAGTATTGTAACATCCAATTGTCACCTTGCTCACTCACTGCTTGCTTCGCTGGGAGAGTGATTTGGTCATCAGGCTTAGTGATTACTTCACATGTTAAGTGTCAAGGTTAAAAAGTTATCAAACTATTCAGAGCAGGTACTTGGTTCACTTTATTTACTTTACAAATGCGTCTAAGCTAAAGTTGGTACTGTTTCAATTAAAAGAAACATGTTTTCTCGCCACTTCTTTGATTCATTTTGTCCAGCTGTTGACTTTAAGTCTGTGTCAATGTCCAACCAGAGCCAGGTATTGTGTAGTTGGTGCTTTTAATCAGTTTACAGTTAAATTAATTCAATCCAACTCTATAACCATCAAAAAATGTCACCAAAACCACTCTGTTCCGCTAAAATCTTTCAGAAAATTGCAAAAGTGTATTGAATTGTATCGTTTACTGAATATCACAATATGTATCGTATCATGAGCAGAATATTGTGTATCATATTGTGAGATTATTGCATCACTACAGCCCTACAATGTACTGGGAAAATGTTTTGAAATATATATATCTATATATATATATATATATCTATATATATATATATATATATATATATATATATATATAGATATATATAGATATATCTATATATATATAGATATATATATATATATTTTTTTTTTTTACAGAAACATGGCAATTTATCAAGGATGAGTAGATTTTTCAGAGCCAGAATGAATTTATAATTGCATGACTAAAATAAGTAAACATTTTTAATAAAATGAGTACCACAGGCACTGCACCAACCGCAGAGTGAAATCGTGACATGTCGGAACACTTTTATTTTCCTTTTCTCTGTCAGACCTGAAACTGCGATATCAGTCTGCTCTGCAGTAGCAAAGTTCACCTACCTGCGCCTTTTAGGATCACTAATTGCCATGTTCTTTGCTACCATGCTGTCTCGGTCTAAAAGCGCTTAGCTTTTGAACTAAGATCAGCAGATACCAGCAATACCTTTGGAAAGAGCACTTGCAAGGGAGGTGGTGTTAATATCCAGTCCTACATGTGCTCGCTCCGTCAATTAAATTAAAAGTTTCTGTCTGTGTTTAAAGCTGATAGCTCTTCTTCACTAGGAAACTGGCTCATCATTGTCTTTCTGCTTCGTTACTAAAGTGCTAATTCATTTCATTCTGCTGGAGGCTACCTATCCAGCGTTTTAAAGGTGAAACCTCATAGCTCTCCTTCATGATTTGTCATTTGATCCACTGCTCAGCTACTAACTCGATTATTGAATTGCCTCTCTGCTACGGGGTGCTACCGTTATAATGATGGCAAGTGTCACTTAGTCATACATGGCCCTGAAAACTCTTCACCTATTGTAGAAATTCAGCCGATATGAAAATTTAACACGCGCCTGCTGTTGGGACACGAGCTGAATTAAATGGCACGGCACCCGCAGAAGTGTCGAGCTGCGGGAACATGAAGACATCATTAAATGTGAGGCCGCTATTGATTAAAAATAGGGAATAAAGTCAGAAGGTAATTGACTTTTCTATCAAAAAGTTTTGCTAAATCTACTCTGTGACATTATTTTTTTTTTTTTTTTTTTTTTTTTTTTATTGCTCGGGGCATTTTCAGACCACAAGCCTGCATTTATTAACCTGTGAGAAGTCGACACATTTATTGAAAATGTGGAGCTGGGTGCGCAAGAGCTTTTTATGCAAGAGTGATTTGAGTTTGATTTAACGAGTAATACAATCAGACTGCTCTGAAACTGTTCAGATGTTTTTTTTTTAATTTTTGTGTTTTTGTAATTTTCACCTTTTGGTTTTGCTGTTGTGATTCAGGCAAACCTCCCACAAAAAAAGTTTTTTGCCTTATAGAGTTTGGACTCGGTTATCAGGAGAATATGCTTATGCTCTGGCTGATTTGAAATGATGGTTATTATCTGCAAGGGCTACTATGTCTAGTGAAGTGATAAACTAGAAGTTAAGCCTGGTGAGAGCAGCGTGCAGCAGAAGGCTTATGAGTGGGCTTTCAGTGATGTTCTGCACTTTGGGAAATCAAAGGTCTCTCAGACACACACAGAAGACGACTCAGAGGTTTTACTATTACTTGCCTCATTGGTCAGTGTTGTCTATATTCCCCTGTTAGGCTTGTAGAAAAACAAACAAAAAAAAGCGATTGACTCGTCTGTGCATTTGCCACCGTTGGTGTGTGAGCTACTTGTGCTCAAGCATGCCTGTGTGTGCAGTTGCTGAACCAGTGAAAGCAATTCTGAGAGGAGTTTTCAGTCGGAAAAGCCAAACACTATCAGAGTTGTGCAACAGAGTCAAAGGTTAGCCCTAATTTCAGCTGAGAGTGCAGGTTTTAAGAGAAAATATCAAGTAAATGTTGATGAAGAATCAAACTATGTATTGGAGATATTTTTTCCCAAGTTTAAAAGAAACCAGCATAATGAAGTGATTGTGGTAAATTGTGAAGATCATTTTGAGTCTGACTTTTTCTCACAGTAAACATGGTTGAAAATTTTCGCATCAAACCAGAAGCATGATTGCTCTCAGCTGAAGGCCGTTACAAACTGAGACATTTTGGCTCTTTGTAAGATCACCTGCTGCACTCTAGCAGTGTATGCTGTGGTGAATGTTTCCATCACTGTCACAAGTTTTTTTCCCTTTGGTCTGCACTGGGCGCTAAAAACAGATGTTACTTATTTTAATTTGGATGCTCATTTTTGTAGAAAGAGTTAACTGACATAATACATTTTTCAATATTTAGCATCAATCAAAGCACTTTCAGATTGATGTGAGACAACTGCATGAAATGATCATTTTCATCAGTGTCAGTTTTTTTTCATGTGTTATATAGATGAAGCGCTATTTGTTTATCCAGATGCGCTTTAGATTTAAGAACGAGATCCTTTAATTAGACGTCTGTTAGCTGCTTCTCTGCAAGAGTGTGTATTCCCTAATAAATGTTCACTATTTACTAGATTTACTAAGATTTGAAGAAGGTCGCAAACATTTCCAAATCCGTCATGTTCCATGACAGAAGTTTAAAGCATGAAAGAAAAAAAAGCCCCAGCAACCTTGCTCTACTTCGCTCTGCCTTCCTGTTATCCTCTAACTCTCTCAGCTGGCGACCGAAGCTCTAAGAGCTTTGGGTAAATATGCGTCTCGTTGTATGAACAGGCGTTAGAACACCGCCGAATGGCTTCTACAGGAACTCGAGGATTCAACATAACGTAAAGCTCAAAAACATTGATTTTGCATAATAATCAATGTTGATAATCAATGTTGATTTTGCATAAAAAAAAGCGATTGACTCGTCTGTGCATTTGCCACCGTTGGTGTGTGAGCTACTTGTGCTCAAGCATGCCTCTGTGTGCAGTTGCTGAACCAGTGAAAGCAATTCTGAGAGGATTTATGCCTCTTGAGGCATAAATAATAGTAAGCACAATTAGTTTCGAGGAGAAGAGGAGCCAAACAAGAGGACCTCAACACTGAATTTATCCAATATTATTGTTTTAGAAAGAATAGGAAGGGGTATCCAACTCACATTTTATGTGTAGTCGTTGATGTCAGCACTGCACCAAACCTCCTGTGGTTCCACAATGCTGGCTTTATTTATGATGGCGCAAATTGTCTTGAGCTGCCTGAGTGGTGATTTAAGAACGGCCAGAGGCAGCTTTAGCAGGGGCTCGTTTTTGCTGCCGTATCGCCAAACTGCTATGAAAGTGTCTGTGTGACAAGCTCCTTTCAGCTGTGTGTGCCCCTTTCAGCTCCTTTCAGCTGTAGATCTAATTAGATGATTGTCTTTGACACAATACCCATATATTACTTCAGTTTTTATTTTTGCTTTGGTTATTTGTTGATTATGCTGCTCATGAATGTGACAATATGCAATTATTTTTAAAAGGAGTCAAATAAAAGGAATGACTTCAAAATTTATGTGAAGATCTGACCCTGAAGAAGACGAAAACCTTGAAAAAGCATAGAGAGCAAAATTAAAGATAAAGAAAGTAGGCTTGTGTACTTGTGCACACCAGTTGCTTGGCATCACTTTCTCTTCAAATTTGAGAAATCTTTTAATTTAAAAGCTAATTTAGTTGAGACATCGAGAGGAAATAAACAATCATCCATATTGATTTGAAATGCTGCTTTGACTCCATGTTGAACCTCAGTTTTAATTGTTCTGTCTTGGATTATGAAGGCAACACACACACACACTCTACACAGCCTGATTAAATCTGATTGTCACCAAAAGTTTTGGTCGGAAACTATCATCCTTGTCCCTGATGTAATCGGTGGCAATGCGTTACAAAGAAACACATCTTCCCACATTTGAAGTGCAGTCAGTTGCAAAAGGACTTGGGGAGATTGGGGGATTGTCAGTGTGTAAGGCACTAAGACCTGGAACCATTGTTAGACATATGTGACCTCCAAGCCCTCAGGCAACACTGCATGAGAAACCGTCACACTACCAGAATCAATACCGCCAGAGGGGCAAAACTGTATCTCAGTAAGGCGCTACCTCACTACACCGTCCATCACTGCATCAAGAAATGTAACCTAAACAGAGCTCTGCTCCACGTAAGGAGGAAGAAAGCTATTTACCAAGACTTCAGCAATGAGGTAGCTGCTGGACTCAGATTGCAGATTCAATTAGAAAAAACTGAACTGTCATCACAGCAGAAAATTTTTTGGAAAATAAAGGAGTATCACACATCAGTCGTATAGGGGTTAATGAGTTTTAAATATAATGTTGGTTAGTATTTGCTCCCAGTAATTAACCAGATATGTAACTGACTAATACAAGTTGGTTTTTGCACCTGAAAACCTCTACTGAATTTAATTTATTTATATTATTTCTTGAGTCTAGTTATATAAATTAAAATAAGAATACATAAAGACATAATGATATTCTCATTTCCTTAAAATGTATATATCAAACTATTTTAATCGATCGGTCACTGGTCATCGATCGGTCACCGATCATAATCGGCCGATTTCCGTGAAATCGGTGATGATCGGGATCGGCCGATCATTGGCTCTT
>CAEGAF010092020.1:0-16732 GCA_903067075.1 Micropoecilia bifurca | reverse complement strand
ATTTCTTTCTAAATAAATGTCACTAATGAAGTTCATGCTATGTTAAGACAGGAGACAAGATGTTTCCATCCCTGAAATTATGATTCATAGAATCACATATCTAAGTCTAAACTATGTTACAGAGAATAAACACAATAAAAATATGTTTGATCTGTGGCATTGCTCATTAACATGGCATTTCTGATGTATTAAAATTAAATATGATCGGCACACTTAATGATATTAGTGATTAGGTTATGTATGCAGCAAGTACTTTTACTTTTAATACTCAAGTACTTTTAAAAGCCAGTACTTTTTACTTTTACTTAAGTAAAATGTTAATATGGTACTTTGACTTTTACGTGAGTACATTTTTGACTGTGTATTTGTACTTTTACTTAAGTACACTTTTTGAGTACTTTCTCCACCACTGCATTCTGACTTAGCGGTTAAGTAGGTTAATCAGTTTTACACGACTTGTGTTGTAGTTGACTGCAGCTGCAGCCGGATCCCGCTTTAAATACCCTTTGAAACCACGACAACGCATGTATATCTAATCTAGTTATCATATTATATTATATTATAAACAATTTAATGACTTATTTTCGTTATAACTTGTTGCGTATGTTGAACTGACAAATCCTCCAATGGTCGGACTTCTTAGTGTGCATGCGTACTCACTGCATGTATGGCAACGTATGGCTATCTGTTACCGTTATCTGTTGTCTGTTATCCGTTACCTAGCAACCCCAGTTAAAGCCAAATGTTCCAGAAGTCAATTTGGGTTGCTAGGTAACCCTGGCTGAGTTTGGCCAGCTTGTTTTGGCGCTGGAAAAGACAAGTGTTTTGTTATGGAGTGTTAACTTACCATTCAGCAACTACTTCCTACTTTACGAAGATTTACAGTTGTATCTCTAACCCGTTCAAGGAAACATAATAGGTCAAATTTAAGTATTAACTTGTTATTAGTGTGAAGGATTAAGACCTGATACAGCTTTGGAAAAAAAAAACAACTAAAAAAACTTTTGGTGCTTTCAGAGGATTCACAGAGGAAAACAGGAGCCAGGTGCAGGTCCAGGTGTGAACTCCTCTATAAAAGCAGGAGTTGTTTCAGTTTGCTGGTGGGCGGCCAACAGGTGTATGTGAACACCTTGCCAAGGCTGAAGGACATCAGCCATGACCTCAGTGAAACAATTGTGGCCACTCATCAATCTGAGAAGAGTTACTAAGGCCAAACAATCCAAACTAAAATCCATCATTCTGCAGGGGGAATCACGGACTCAGTTCAAGAAGGTGCAAGTAGAAAAAGACTGGATTACCAGGTTATTTCTAAAACAAATAAAATGTATCATTCCAATGAGAAATAGATTATAAGAAGAAAGCACTCACCTGACAATTTTTTCTAAAAACCTGCAGTTAGAGGTGGGAAAAGCATTCAAAACCTGTGCTCAAATTAAGAGTAAAAACATATTTTAGTCAAGTAAAAGTAAAAAGTATTTGATAAAAGTCTACTCAAATACAGACTAACTGATCTAATTAATTAAAAATTTATAAAGTACAAAATTTTTTGTATTTTAAGAATGACAATAACAGCAGATATATTATAATAATATATATTATAATATATAATAATATATTATATATTATAATAATTCATATAAGTAACAAAACATAAGAAAAATGTTTCCTAATCAGTTTCTTTTAAATTAAAAAGCTATTGCCACTTTAACAAAAACTGCATTCTGTTGAATTTTTGGTTAAAAGATTTTTCATTTTACTCAAGACTAAAGGGTACTTAGTAAAAAAGTCCTCTCAAATACCAAGTACTGATCAAATTATCATTTAATATTTAAAAATTACATAATCAAATGGATCAAAATATAAATTGAGGTGGGGGTTTGGGGGGTTTAAGGACAAAAAGG
Organism: Micropoecilia bifurca; assembly: GCA_903067075.1. Taxonomy (NCBI): domain Eukaryota; kingdom Metazoa; phylum Chordata; class Actinopteri; order Cyprinodontiformes; family Poeciliidae; genus Micropoecilia; species Micropoecilia bifurca. The sequence continues at coordinate 14,831 of CAEGAF010092020.1, read as the reverse complement.
ATAATAATTAATATAAATAACAAAACAAAACAAAAATAAGGGATAATATTCTTTTCCAAATCAGTTTCTTTCATTATAAAACTTGTGAAACTTTAACAAAAACTGCTGGTGTGTGTCTGTGTCTGGTGAACTTTTGGTTCAAATATTATTGTTTTTCTATACTCGGTTTCCTCTACCCTACTTTAGTGCTAAGTTCTGCTCAAACGGAAATTGTTGCTTTTACATCTTTATTGGCTAGATATTCTTTGCTGTTACCCTGGAAGTCTGATAAATGTCCCTCAATATCCCTCTGGGTTAAAACATGATGAGTTTTTTTGAAGCTTGAGAAAATCTAATACACCCTATGAGGGTCTACACAAAAGTTTTACCAAAAATGGCAAAATGTTTTCTGTCCTATTTTTCAAACTTGGAAGTTTTGCCCAAATGAAGGTGCCTGTCACTGAAATTTAAGGTTTTGGTTATAAATATGGGTAGTTATATCTAATGAATTATTATTTTTTTTCTTTTCCGTCAGGTTGACTATGAGCTGAGATGGGAAGGTGGGCTGGGTTGTTTTTTTTTTTGTTTTATTGTTTATTTTTTATTTTTCTTTCTGTTGTAAAAAGGCTGAAACTGCTGGATTGTAATTTTGTAAGTTTTCTTTTTGCGTAACATTTCGTCAGTATTGTATTGAGTGTATTGATTAATATGTGTGCATAGTAAGATGTGTAATGTATGCTTTTTCCCCTTCCTTTGGCTCTAATAAAAAATATGTATTTGTTTTTCATTCAGTGGGTAGAAAATCCACTGAATGAAATTTTACTCAAGCAAGAGTAGAGATATTTCATAATTAAATTATTCAAGTAATTGTAAAAAGTAGAGCATAGTAAAAATACTCCTAAAAATGCATTCTTTCAACAAAGTAAATGTAACTAGTTACAAAGCAGTGTACTCAAAACCAAACTCTTATGGTTTCAGACTGAGCCAAGGCCACTTTTCGTTCCTCGTTTCAGTCGCTCTCTTTCGTTTGTTTTTCTCACCAGTTTCAGCGCATCACCTGAGTAATGTTACCCTTTCAAATCCACCCCCTCTCTCTCTCTCTCTACTTCTGATTAAAAATGGTTATGCACCAAGTGAAAGGTCGCAAGTTGTTATGGAAACAAGGCAGCCAACAAAAGCTGGACACATGGGTACAGAAAGTGGGGAGAGGGGAAAAAAACAGAGAGGGAGATGAGCCTGAATAAATATGCAAAGAGGAGGAGACGGGCATGGAAAAAAGAGAGAGAGAGTAAGAGGTTTGAATAAATAAAAACATATGCAGAGGGAGGAGGACGGATGCGAAATGATGGCTCCATCTGCGATAATGAATAGCAAAAGATAATGCTGGGTTTTATCATTCTGGGAAGCAGGTCGGGGAACAAAGGTGCATGTCCGTGTGGACAGTGGGAGAATGCGACGGATAATAACTGCGGCGCAGCTTGGAGGATGCAAAAAAAAGCTCAAATTGTTCACAGAAAGGCTGACCAAAAAAAGGCCTAAAATTATGTATCTGTGTGTGTTTGAGTGCCTGAGCATCATCATCATCATCATCATCTCTCTGAGGACTCGTATTATGTTAACCACTCAGACTAACATCAAACACACACACACACACCTCAGTGGAGGCATGGAGGTGCCAGCCATATAAATAGGATATCCCACAGCGAGAGATATAAAGAGAAAGGGGCTGACAGGCAGAGGGAGTGAAAGAGACAGGCGGAGAAACGAGATTTTATATTCATGGAGTGAGAAAATAGAGAGTAAAGTGGACACAAAGGGAGGGGGTGAACGGATCGATAAATGGCATAAAGTGTATGTTTATTGATTTACTGATACGGGAGGGGAGGAGGGAGCGAGACAAACAGCAGGAAGAGACGACAGTTATGATGATTACTGTTAGAGGAACCAACAAGCTTCGGCCTGAATATTTGTCCAATCTTACCGGTAATGTCGGAGTTTTTTTAAATCGATTTGGTTCCTGGTACTGAAAGCAGTTTTGAACAAATATTCAATGTAACTTTGTGTGTTGCTGTGCAGTTAAAATGCCCAATTATGTTCAAAACTGATCATTTCACCCAAATCTGTGTAATTGGGTTGAAACTGCCACAATGCCTGACAGTTACATTTTCTAACATTTGAAAGATTCACCCTAAAGCTGCAGAATGTATTTTTTATTTATTATTATTTAAATATCTGTGGAAACTGTCACTATGTTGTAAGAACTGAGCTCCTTTGCAGTCTCCCAGTGCTTACCAATCAGAGCAAGGAGGCGGGACTTAGCGCTGTCAATCACCCTCTGTGTGTCTGTCTAATTATTAAATTACAAAACTGGTTCTGATGGGAGTTTAGGAGAGATCTGCAACCAGTGGCTTCAGAGAAAAATGTTGCCCTTAAATCCCTCCATGTTGGTTCTCTGTGCAAAAATTATACTTTAATTAACATATTACATAGAGAAAAATAATTGTTTTTAGAGTTTAGACTGGGGCTAAAAATCCAAGTAAGTCAAAGCTTTATATTCGTCCTTTATTTTTGGTCTATCTTCTTTAAAGAACCCAACTAGCCTCAGTGAAGTCAACATATTTCTTTCCCCATGGAAAACAGCCACAAGAGATGACACTCCCACCACTGTAGCTATTTCACAGTTCTGCTCTTCACCCTTTTCTTCCTAATGTAACAACTGCCATTATAGCCAAACAAACTAGTTTTTGTTTGATGGTATTTTCACACCTGTTAAGTCCATTAGACTCTGTTTGATTGGGGAGCAACGTTGCAAGATTTGTTACATTTTCAGCTGCTGTGGTTCAGGTTCACGCAGCACTTTGAGGAACTAGTTCCCCTCCTCGCCTGTGGTGGCGCTGCACCAAGTAGACTTGAACATGAAAACGCCTGAAGAAGACAAGCGTTCAACTTCCTTCTTTGCAAAAAGTCAACAAAAATAGATTAGCGTCAGATTTTATTAAGGTAAAAGAACATGAGCCATGTTCCCCACTAGCAATATTCCAGCACGTTTGTTTAGGTTGTATTTACCCAGAATGCCCTGCGCTGTAGTCCACTTCCTGGTTCTGGCGCGGTTTCCGGTCCGCTTGCCGTTTGAACGCATTCAAACCGCTGCAGAATTCACGTCAACCAAACCGAAACCGGGGTTCGTAGGCGACCAGGTTTAGCTTTGTTTAGTCTGCAAACAAAACTGACTTTGTAGACGAACGAACTAGAGTTTGATTAAACCGGGTTGGTGTGAATGAACCCGAAGTTTAATCAGATTTACATTTGCAAAGTGTCGTCTGGAGTTTCCACGCTACTTCGGAAGAAATGGCTTCTTCGTCAGTAAAATCGTTTCACTGTTCTTTACACCTCCAGCCAGCATCTTGTTTATTATTAGTTAGTATTTTCAGTCTGTTTCTTTTATATTACTAAAATACTTCAGTTAGTAATAGTCTTAAATCAACATCAAGCCCCTCAGCAACAACCAAACAGACCCTGGGGGGGTGAAAACAAATGTCAAGCCTGTCTGTAGGAGAGAGTCAGGCCTCCACAGAGCCCTGGGCTGACAGAAAGTAGACAACCAGTGTGTTTTATGTGAGTGTGTGAGAGCGAGAGATGAGGCGGGGGGGAGACAAAAGTGTGCTGGAATAGCTGGGGGCAAGGTGACAGAGAGAGAAACGGCTGGACGGGGAGGGATAACAAGCTCACAGAGGAGGGGTGTGTGTGTGTGTGTGTGTGTGTGTGTGTGTGTGTGTGTGTAGTGGAATAAAAACAAGGAGGATGGGTTGAGAGGGGAGAAGAAGTTGTTGATGGAACAAAACAAAAACAGAGCGAAAGCAGGTGTGCTGTTTGCCTCAACCCAGTGGCCATTTAGGTCATAACGGTCCAAGCGAGAGTGTGTGTGTGTGTGTGTGTGTGTGTGTGTGTGTGTGTGTGTGTGTGTGTGTGTGTGTTTGTGAAGCGGGTCCGTTGGAGAGCGGGCTCGGTTCAGAGGTTGGAGAAGCAGTTTTCGTAGCCGTGAGGACTCACACACCCTCATCCGCACCCACATATGCTCGTTTTTCTCCTGCACACCCACAGCCGCCCCTTCTGTGTCACACTTAATGTGTCACGTGTGGCTCTAAATTATGCACTGATACACACATCTGTGTCTTTTGATCTCACACACACACACATGTGGAGGAAAGCCATTATGCTCTCAGGCTGGAGTGTTTGGATGGTATAATTGCAGTGACCAGTGAGGAGAAAGAGACAGAGGGAGGAGGGATGGAAAGAGGGATGATAGAAAAGAGAGGAGAGTGCTGACACGCTCAGCATGCTAATGTTGCGCGGCTGTTAGCCCCCCTCCCTCCTCACCTCCGTCTCTTTGTTTCTGTCTCTTTCTGAATTTCACAGGTGGAGCACCAGAACGAGGGAACGGGAGATGGATTGAAAGGTAGAGAGAAAGAGGGATATATAACAGGATGTAGCAGCGTTATCGCTCTTTCGCTGCCATCCCTCCATCCTCTTCAAGCACCCCGCAGTGGTCAAAACAAAGCCAAAGAGAGAGAGACGGAGGGAGGAAGAGGGATGGTCTGCTTTTTTTCCACCCCGTTAACAATAGAAGGATCATCTCTGCTTATCCTCTAATCTCATCCCTTCATTTTTTCCTCTCCTCCAGCGTTTGTTGTCTTTCTTTTTCCATGACCCCTCGTTTTCTCATCTGGTTGGGGAAATGGTCACCCCTCCATCTGTTTCCAGCCCTCCTTTCATCCCCCGTCTCTCCAGAGAAGGGATTCTGCTGCTTGCTTTCTCTTTTCTGCATCCCATCCTTTCTCTCTCTCCCCTCTTTGATGCCAAACCAATAACTTTCCATCCATGCTGCAACTACTGAAAAATTACTGACTTTTATGCAAAGAAATGCGTTTGATTATCTCTCTCAGGTGTTTGCCATGCATTAGTGTTCCCTAATGAGTGGAAGTTACAGCTACAGGTTGTTAGCAAGGTTTCTAAAGCTTTCGGCAACAAAAAATCAAGACTTTTTAAGACCATTATGACAGAAATTTAAGACCTTTATCTCCAAAGAAATGTATAAACTTTGTCTAACTGGTGATATATTTGCACTTACCCTTGATATTTTCTATAAAGTTGCAGCTAAAGGTCTTTAGAATAGCTTCTGGAGGTTTCAACAAATCATATTTAAGACTTTTTAAGACTTTAACGAATTAAATTTAAGACATTTATCTTCACAGACATGTACAAACGTCATCCATCAAACTCATTTTTATTTTGGGCCAAATCCAGATCATTCTGGCAGGTTGTGCCAGAATGTATTGATAAAACCTGTTCACAAACTGTTAAAATAATTAAAAAATAGTATTGAACGTCTTTTTCGTCCCCCCAGGATTTTACAATTGATTTGTGATTTTTTTTTTTTTTGCAAAAAAAATCAGTGTTTGTGGTACTAATTTGGAAATATTTGCACTTATTTATGATAGTAAATTTGACTTTTTATTACTCACTGTGCAGATTATGGAATATAATCTGACACCAGTTAAAACTAAGCAGCTGTTAAGTACAAGAAAGAAAGTTTTTGCAATAAAATCCCAATTATTAGTGCAAAAAAGTACATGAATTTAAATGATAATTCTCAAGAAAATGGAGGAACTGATCAATATAATTTATCACTAAACAGATAAAAGCTGCATTGATTTGATTAATAACATATTTTAGCACATTTAGTGTTTTGTTTAGAAGAGGGCCACATAAAAAACTGTTGGGCCGGATTTGGCCCACGGGCCTCCAGTTTGAGACACATGGTCTAACTGGTGGTAAATTTTCACTTACCTAACAAAGATGCCAGCTAGTAAGTTAGCAAGGCTATGTTAGCAGCTAGTTAGCGGTAGCGAGTCAGAGAATGTAACAAAGATTTCTGAGTGCGACTCAAACGTTTGACAGAAAAGTCCTTAAAGAAAAAAATAAACAAAACATAAAATATTAGATTTTGCCCTGTTAAAGCAAAATGTAAGACTTGTGATTAGCATATCCTCACCTTACTAAGATAATTGTTTATTAATATATTAATAATTTGCCAAAAGTGATCCCCCCCCAAATCATCTTGTAGTAGTGATTGTTTGTCAAACATCCCATAAAAGTTCTACCAACAAGCCACTCCTACACTGGGGTGAAGTTTCGTACGCAGTCAAAAGAAATCTAATGTCCTAAACTTGAATGTTGCTCTTCATAGTTTAAAGTTGGTAAGTAAATAACAAATCAAACTTTTCTTTGTTTCTTTCTGCCTCTCTAAACCCAGTGCATGCTGGTCCTATACCTGTACCTACACTTATAGAAAATGGGCCCACAGTTCTTTCTGTGAAAGAAAAACAAATAAAATGAACAAAACAAAAAAATGAATAAAATCAACAATTATTAACCTACAAATTAATACAAAAAATATGAAGTAAACTAGGAATAAACTGTCAACAAAACTCAAATTGATAAAAAATGAGGAACAAATACCTCCAACACATCTTTTAGCAAAAAATTACTTGGGCCACTATTTTAGTAAGGTGACGATATTAAAGGCTGACTGTCTTTTAAAAACAAATTTAAGATATTTTAAATTCTTTAACATATAAAACAAACATATAAAGTTCAAACAATCATGATTATGTGAAGTAGATTAACTGCAGCAAGCTGCATGTTTATTACTAAAAACCAGCAGCTGTTTTCTTCTTTCATCTGTTTCTCCAGTCCAGGGCGCGTTTTAACCTTAAAATGAGCAACAGCGACTCTCACAGGAATTTAATAGGTATTACAACAAATCTACGTCACTAAACACTGTAAGGATTAAAAGCTTTAGATGTAAAAATGTAATCCGATGATCAAAGGCAAAGTGTTCCAGGTCTACAAAGTAAAAGCTGAATTGAGCATATTTGTAAAAAAAAAAAAAAAAAAAAGTAAAAGAAAGCACTTTTTCAGTGGGATTCCCTTTTCAAATCAGCTTCTGTTTAATGTGTTAAACTTATTAAATTTAACTAAATATTGAAAGCTTTTTGACTCAAATCGTGTTGCTATAGCAGAAAATGAATTTGTGCTTTTCTTAAATAATTTAACCAATGTGCAAAATTATTTTTAAGTTTGGCATCTAAGAAAAAAAAACTGTTTTATTTATTTGACTTCAGTTTCTTCTAATTTTCTTTACTCTCGACTCAATGATTTTGGCCCAAAAAAGTTTGGACACTTCTAGATTAAATCATCAAAAGCACAAAACTGTATGATTTATATTTAAAATCCACAAAGTCGTGCTGTTTTTGTATTTTTGTTGTGTGGCTACACCAAACATTTGCTTAGCAACAATAAAACCTTAAGTTTTTCATAAGCTGTCAACGCTTCAGCAAAACCTGTGTTCAGGAAAACTTGTTTTTCCAGAACACAAAACAGAAACGAAAGGGTTTTTGATCACATTTCCCCAGACAGTTACGACGCGTAACTGTGACAGGGTATCGTTTTTACAGCTTGCAGCAGCAGATTAGCATCTCACAGCTCAGATAACACCTGAACAACGACAGGTTGTTGTAGTTTTGTTGCCTTCATTCTGATTTGTTTAGTTTGTTGAGTCACTGAATGTTTGGTTAAATATTCCCTCACGTTTTATTTTTGTTGCTTTTTTTGGATGCTGTGAAGCTGGAATAATTTTTGCTCTTCCTTTTTTTTCTACTTTCTTCTGTCACAACACAACTGACATTATGGTGCGCAACCATGACAACCTGGCATTATTTGTGATTCTTGGAGCAGCTGATTAGCTCAAACAAGCTCAAAAAGCTCAAATAATACCTTAACTTTGACCTCAAAATCCCAGAGGAGCTGAAGAGGAGGCTTCATGGATGCAGAGCAGGAGAAAACCAAACCGTCTTCTCACATCCCCTACTCCAACATCCTTCTGTCTGGCTTTCTAACCATACGACAAGCAGCAAAAGCAAATGAGGTGGATCAGCAGCATGTCCTGGATGACGTCGTTCAGGACAAATACATAATTTGCTGACATAATTTGAGCATGTTAGCAGCTCACATTCAGCCGCTGCAGACCAGCTGTCATACCAGCAACTGTCTTCAGTCAGAGGCTTTTTCAGAGTTGTTGCAAGACTGACTGCTACTGGAAATCTTTCCTTCCCACAGCATCACCACCCACAACAACTCTTTGAAGATTCTTGGATAAAATTAGTTACGACAACATTTATTTTTCCTCGTGGGATAAATAGAGTAAGGTAATTTTTTAATCATATTGAAACGTTTTTCTGAATTAAATTAAAATCAGATTTATTAACAAAACATTGTGCAAAATGCAAAGCCACAGGAATGTTAACATTGCAAACATCAACAATATAAAAAGAACAGAGGAAATTTCCATCCATAAACCTAAAGACTTCGTCTGTGTTTTGTAGATTAGATGTCAGTGAGGTCCCAGTGCGCAGAGCGTCGTTACTGGAGCATTAGGTACCTGAAACGGTTTGCTACTGGGAATGGAAACTGGTTTGGGATTCTTACTTTAGCTGTCAAACCTGTTATCACTTCATGAACCTGAGCTCACGTTGCCTTTGAATCGTCTTTGTGTGTGAAGTGTGTGTCTACGGGTCCTGTGTGTGTGTGTGAGCAGCCGTGTGACCCGGCGAAGCGTGTTGATCCACCAGCATCTCGGCGTGCTTCAGGTACTGGGCCGTCCTCCTCATCACAGACTCCCTGCGAACCGGATCTGGGTCTCCTGCAGAACATGAACGCATAAAAAAATCTCATCAGGATTCACTTCCTGTGCTCTGATTGTAGCTTTTTACATTTATTTTTACGTCGCATTCCAGCTGAAAAGAGAAAAGCTAAATGTTTTGGCAGCGGTGGGATTCGAACCCACGCCCCCGAAGAGACTGGAGCCTTAATCCAGCGCCTTAGACCGCTCGGCCACGCTACCGTGTCAGCCGCTGGATCAGTGTCAGAAAATACACTGGAGTGGGGAGGAGCAGATGACTGTTGAGTTGCAGCATGTTGTAATGTTGCAGACAACGCCTTTTAGTTTAGTTAGTTTGATTAGCTCATCTTACTATAAGCCAAAAAGACACAGCACACTTATTTATATAAGCAAGAGGAGCAACAAAACATATTTTATTTTAAGTAAGAAGCATTTTCACCTCCAGCTTGATGTAAACCAACACCTGCAGAGAAGCTGTTATAAATTTAGCGCCACAGAAAACTCAGTGACGCTTTAAGGGAAAGGACAAGGTCCAGCAGCGCAGGCATGGATCAATACAATAGTCACTAAAAAGGCTGATTAAGCACTAACACATACATGGTAAGCATTTCACTAAATATATTCTCTCATAGGCTACATGTTCATATGCAGCAAGAAAATCCTGAGTTAGAGCCTCAGTCCTGAATGGAGTTTGCATGTTCTCCCCATGCAACATGCGGTTTATTGTGAAGAACCTGCCGTGTCCATCAGCTGTGCACAAGAGTGGAAACCAAAAATACATATTTGTCTCAATAAACTGGAATACCATCAACAAGCTAATTTATTTCACTAAATAACAAGGTCAGCTCTGCCTGAAGGCATTTTGTCACTTTAAATTCAAATAAGCTCCTGCTGGTCAACTCACCGTTTACACTAACATGAGAAAAGGGCTACAAACAGATGCACTTTTGACTTTGAAAAGCAGAAGTGGAGCTTCCTCCACAACCAACAAGAATGCAGCAAGTGGTTTTTGGATGGTAAGACAACAAAAAAGCATTTGTCTTTTCCAGCAGCCATTGTACAGAGAATATAGCGGTAAAACCTGCTGACCAAACGTGCTGGAGCTCTGCTAGGGTTGCTAGGTAACTGAGCAGTGCTTGATGATTTATAACATTACAATCCGGAAAAATGGCGGAGTGGTTTTTTTTAGGCAGTTGGGCTGTTTTTAGAAACAGTAAAAACTCAAATGTAAGAACAAAAAAGTGTAAAAAGCTTTAAAAAGCTCAAAACTGTGTTTCTTTTGCACAGTTTGGTGAAGTTGTTGTAAAATTTGCATTATAATCTGCATGTTTTACAGCTTTGATTAAACTAGTCATGATGTTAAAATGAACTGGTTTGACTGGTCTCTCATGTTACCCTGCACTCCAGTGATGAGTATGTCCACCGCTGTCCGGTAGCCACGGATGGCAGAACCGAACTCTCCCTCTTTCTCCCGCTCCATGGCCGCCGTCAGCTCATTGGCCGCCTGGTTCAAGTAACCGGCGTCTCCTCCAATCAGACTGGCCGGCGGCAGCGAGAACAGTTCAGAGTGATCGCTCGAGGAATCTGATCTTTCTGAAACAGAACGAGAAAAAAACAACAGATTTTTAATTTAAGGTTTAAAAGAAAGCAGTTTTAGTCCCGTCAAAGTTTTAAATTATTTCGAATTTATTTTTAGAGTTTGTGTGCAAGAAAGTAGATTTCTTGTAAAATTCTAAAGGGCTTTAATCAAAGGTTCTACATGTTTTATTAGAAACAATATCTGCATTTCCATCACAAAGGTGAGCAAAACTTTGTCAATATTCTGCTAATGCCAAAAAACAAACACAATTTTGCAATTGCTGTGTTTCCACTAAATTAGAAACACAAATAAAGACATTTGTTCACAGAATAAGTATTTAAAACACAGGATGCGCCATCAAAAAAGTGTTTCCAATGCCGTTTTGCTAAATAAACTTATTTCAGCTTAAAACCACCTTATCCTAAAACTTTTTGTTGAGAAATAATTTTTTTCCAAAATTGGCATGTTTCCATTAAGAGAATTTATTTTCAAAATCTCAAATTGTGCAATTATATGGTCAATGGAAACACAGATAGTGTTTTTCTGTCTTTGTTACTCTACCAGAGAAATCAGGGTTAATGAGAGAAATCTCAGGCAGAGCAGTGAAGGACGATGAGAATGAAGCAGAATTACGTAGGAAGTCAATGTCCAGGATAAGTAAAACCTGCAGGGATTAATAGTTTATATTCTGTGGTTGAACCCACCTTGTTTATAGCAGGGATCGAAGACAGCCAGGTCATTTTCAGACAGAGGAGGAGGAACTTCCTCCTTGGGAGACGGGACTTGCTCTTCGACCACCGAGTCAAACAACGAGTCGAATTCCTCCTGCGTCTCCTCCGACTGCTGGAGTGTCGTTAGTGACAGCTCAGGAGACGACACTGCAGATGGAAACATGAACCGAAATGATGACGAAGACATAAACAAACCAGAAACAGCTTGCAGATTGTTAGATTTAAACCTCGGTCATCCAGTTCTGCGTCGTCAAGATCCTCCTGTTCTTCCTCTGTCGGTGTTCCTCCGATCTCGTTGTAGGCTTCAGCCGCCACCTCCGGCTCCCCGAACTCCAAGCTGATGTTGGTGCCCAGGTCTTGAGGTAAGGTGGGCGCCTCCCTGCCCTCCTCCTCTTCGGCGGGTTCACAGTCCGAGGCCCTCCTCTTCGGCAGGGGGATGAGAGGAGGGGGCAGCGGCCCGGCTGAGGACGCCGGGGACGGATCCAGAGGTCTGCTGACTTCACCACCCTGACATTCATTCATTCATTGTTTTGTTTTATTCTTCTGAACTTTAAATTAACATGTCACATATTGACATGAACAACGTGTTGAATGAAAAAGTCTTATATAGATTAGTTACCCTTTCCCTTAAAAGTGAATTTGTTTTACCATAAGTTACTAAACATCCATCCATATATGAAGAGCTAATAATGACAGAACAAAACATATGGCATCCTTGTAATGACACAGCACTTTACCAAATACTTCATTACACCTTGACAGGATATTTTACTATTTCCTTAAAAGTGAACATTGATTTACTCTCTTTGTTTCCTTTAGACAGAAAAAATGTTTAGTTCAGACTTTGTTTTTAAATTTCTCTAATCCTCTCAAACTATACATAAAGACTTGGTCCGTCGTGGACTTTAGTCTGGCAGAGTTGCAGATGTTCTGCAGCCCCGAATCCTTTCCATAAATCCGTTGCTTAAGTTACTGTGGACAAAGTGGGAGTTATCTCTGTGTCCTTTTTGGTTTCTCTTAATTGCATTTTTTTTTCTTTTTGTAGTCTTGTGTTGTGGAAGTGTAGTGATTGGGAATAGATTTTGTTTCTCTTTTCTTAAATCATTTTAGAAAACATGCTGGAAATATACTGCTATGTATATTATTTGCAGGATATAATAAATAGTCCACCACGTTGTGAAATGTCATTAATTTTAACTTGAAGAACAGTGGATTTGTTGGGTTTTAAGATTATAATTCTAACAGTTTTAATTTGCAAAATAAACAGAACAACATGTACAAATCAAAAAGAAACAAGAGGACAGAGATGAAACAGAGAGCGGTTAACATTCGCCTGTTCTGTGTCCTCACCCTGAAGAAGTCCTTTAGTTGTGGGCTGTTGTACAGTGCAGGTATACTGGTAGTGAACAGAAGCATGCTCTCTGCTGCCTTCCTCCGCTCCTCAATCACAGCTTCATCAAACCTTCCTAGGATGAACACAAGATGATAAAGCTGATTATGATGCTGAAAGTTTAAAAAAATTCTCTTTCTGTTACTGGTTTTTTCTGGTGCTCTCGACAAACTGGAAGAATAAACTAAAAAGGACTGCTGGCAAGTTCCTCAGTTTCACTTCAAATAAATAAGTTTGACACAAATTGGTCTTCTAACAGAACAATAATCTTAAACACACTTCAAAAATCATGGTGGATTAGATAAATCCGTCTTACATTTCGTTTCTGGAAGAACTCCAACCTCAACCTCTGATGAAAATTTCTGCACTACAATTAAAAGTCATGTCTGTACCAAGAACCACCAGGTAACTGACTCCACAAATCCAGCCAGAATTAAACCAAAAGCTTTGAAATGTGTGTAGATAAGGTGGAAGGATCATTGAAGCAAACATGACTGAGGGAAGTATTTATATAACTGAACGTTTAAGGAGAAAGGAGAACCTGTATTGCAGAAAAAAAAATCTTGTGCAGCTAATTCTTGTGTCAAAACATTGTTTTCGCTGTCTGTTGTAAGAGCATCCAACCCTGGAATAAGAGCTAATAAATAAAACATGATAAACCCAGAGATAAGAGAGAGGTGCAAGTGATGAAGTACACAAGTATTTACTAAAGAAACACTCTAACGTTGAAGCATGTGAAGCAGCAGCTCCGACAGGAACTCTATTGGGCCTCTATGTTTTCTATAAGATGCTACACCTCAGATATGCAAACCTGTCTAAGGTGTAGCCTCATTCACACCCAGATGAGTAAACTAGATCTGAAGGGAACTTTTTTCACATCCTACCAAAAACCTGGGCACGTGGAAACACTGGAAACTCCTCCTGCCTCCTGAACAGGTTCCTGTGGGTGTAGGACAGCTCTCCATGGAGCTTCTTCAGCTCGGAGAACCTCTTCCACACCACCACCTCCTTCACATCGTCCGGGTGTCGCTTGGACACAAACTGCAGGGGTGAGAAGTTAAAATAGATTGGTTCCACCTAATCAGAGTTTTGTGCATGTTGTCGTGTCTGCAGAGATCATCTGAGCTTCATAAATCCTTTCTGAACGGGCATTAAGGTGGTCATAAGGCTGCTGGAGCACATGAGCAGAATCACATGTCCCGTTTCATTCCAGCACCAGCAGAGCATCTCAACCCCCCAGGGTGTATTTGTGTTTTTATCCAGACATGATCTCTGGCTTTACATTTGTGTGCTTGTTTTTGTTTTGCCTAGGAAAAACGACAATATTTAATCTGTACACAGAAGTACAGGTTCATCTCGCTGAATTTGAATATTTACTAGTAAAATAACCTTTTGAAAATAACCTTTAGGCGAAAATTTAACATAGTTTTCATTAAGCTGACGTTCCAGTATTACAACGTTTTTATTATTGGTCTGATTTAGTATACTAATCATAAATGTAATTGTAAGAGGAAAATCATGATAATTAGCAAAAACAGAGGCGTATTTAATCTATTTAATGTATTTGTCTTAGTGAATGAAGTGAGTGGAATTCATACACTTTTCAATAATATTCTAATTTATTGAAATACACCTGAACTATTTTTGGAACATGAACATCTGTTCAATAACAGAAGCAATTTTTTTTGTATAAATGAAACACTACGGTTATAGAGTTATAACTTACCCTGGCTGTCACTTTGTACTCCGTGTATCCCTTCTCGTGGTTCCGTGGGTCGGTGACAGAGAAGAACCGGTAATATTCGTCTTTGGGTTTCCGTGACATTTCCAGAGATAAATTAAAACCAGAAACACCAAATAGAACCGTCGGGAAACAGCCGCGGTGGGTTGCTCTGTTGTGATTCTTCAGTCTCTTATCTCTGTGGACATTTCCGGGTTTGTGACGTACGTCAGTGCGTGCTTGCGTATAGGACAGGGGACGCCGCTTCGCTTTTGTTGCCGTAGCAACGATTTGTCTTCGAGTCGGCCATATTGTGACTGGCAAGTTTACCGTATGAAGTACAGCTAATTTTCTTTTTTTTACTTAAGTGCTTTATATAGAGCACTTCAAATTGTGTTACAAATAATGGTGACCTTTTAGTTTGGCTAGCTTTGTCCTTGAAATGTACCTAACGTACATTCGCCCTAATTTACAGAGAATATACAAACCCACTGTGTTTAATTCAACTAGTAAAATGTGTTTAGTTTGCCTGTTTAGTTTTGACTAAAAATAGAAAGACGACGTGAGCGTAAACATAGTCGTCCTTTTTTTCGATATTAGCTGCTTTATTGGGATGATACGGAAGCGCATTGCTGTCACGCAGGAAAAAAAAAATTCGAGCGCTATCACGTTATAACGTGATATGTATCTTG
>CAEGAF010092002.1:0-16858 GCA_903067075.1 Micropoecilia bifurca | reverse complement strand
ATAGATGGTCTAAACGCGAACACAATGCATATTTTTCAGACTTTTACTGGAAATTTCTTTCTAAAAATGTACTTTTATCTCTTTACATTACAATTATGAGAAAGTGTGTGTTGGCCTATTGCATAAAATCCAAATGAAACACATTGAGGTTTGCTGTTGCAATGAAACAAAGTGAATACTTTTGCTAGGTGCTGTAAATGATCACACAGAATATTAGGTACTCCTTTGAAAACAACTTATAATTACTGCCAAAAGGCAGTATCAAAAATTTACAAAGAAAAAGAAAAAGAAAAAGAAAGAAATATTTGGTATTTTTTAGAAGCATACAAAGTTACCTTTGTGTCTTTAATATTGACATGAGTAACAAATTGGCTTGACCATATTTTCCAGGCAGGAACCTTGTTCAGTCTCAGACCTCTCAGTCCAGCCAATGAAGCTGCGCAGGGCCACATTCTTGTCCCTCTTTTTCATCTCTGGCCAACTGTAGCCTCTCCCTCCTCTTATCTATGTGTGACCAAGGAAATTAAATTACAAATATAATCACCGGGCGCCAGTTTTCTTTAACAGCCCCTTTCTGCTTTGCATATTGAGTGTGCTTGCTTTGCACACGTTGTGTGAAGTTACTTATTGGGCTGTTTATGATAATGGGCTGAGCACTACTTGGGAGTGACAAACCTTTTTACAACGGCAATAAATTAAGGCGAAAGGAGAAGATGAAGTAGAAAAAAAATCATTAAATGCAGACGTTGATATAGCCATCATGGGAAAAGAATTCTAGATGAGGGAGCAATCTAAAGGGAGATTTGTGATAATGAGTTGACAACAGACAGAACCCCAAATCATTCTTCCTGAGTCTGTGCCATAGTTTGGAGACAGACATTGACATGCTTAATTATTTTAGCTACACATCTCACGTGGAGTAAAAAAGCTTTCACAACTTGCAGCCATGCCAATGGTTTGACACAATGGATAGTGACACTGGTCTGCCAAATATTGTCCAGCTGCACCTCTTTTGTTCAGATAAAGTGAATTATAACAAAAAAAATATTGGTTTTATGCAACAATGGTGCTGTTGATAGCACTGTTGCATTGAAGCAAGGAGGTCTTGGGTTCACATTTTATCCAGAGCCTTTCTCTGTGGGATTTGTGTGCTCTCCTTGTGTATGAATGAGATGTATCTGAACCCTCTGGTCTCCTTCAACCATCCCAAAACATCCATACTAAATAGTTTGGCCGTTCTCAATGGCCCTTAAATTTGAATATGTGTTAGAATGGTGTGTCTTGCTCATCTCTAGGTTGACCTGTGATACACTGGCAGACTGTCCACTGTGTGGCACACTTCTCACATTAACCTTTGGAGATAGGATCAGTGCCTTGTGACCCTTCACTTGTTAAAAAGGTATAGAAGACTGATGGATAGTTTCTTTTTTTTGCATCGAGACCATGGATGATGTCTGAATTTTATTTCCTTGCAGTTTATAAACTGGTGGATATTACATTGCAGAAAAAAATTCTGAGACATATCTTTAAACTGGTTGAGTGTGATACACTGGTGATAACTTGCTTTATTTGCAGTTTGGCTTTTATACTCAGTTTTTAGAGCCCTTTGCTTTTTTGCTGTTTATTCAGTTATTTTTAAGATTGTAAGAGAGGTTGTTTAATGAGATTAAGCAATGAGAGTTAATTGAGAACAGTTTAGTTTTTCACTTCCATGAAAGTAGCATTTCGATGGATGGCAATATATTTTATTACAATTGGCTTCAGTCAATCTCTGTTAAACTAAGATTGATTCGAGACAATGATGGAACCAAAAAGATTTTTTTTGTTTCTCTTATGTTTTCATTCTCAAATCTAAATTTGAGAATGTATCTATTAGTCGGTAGCACACAAAGGTAGCAAGTTCAAATTTATACCACAAAATTAGTCAGAAAGCCAAGTGGTATTTTACACAGTATTATATATACAGACATACACATGAAATTTATTATTCAAAATCAGTTTTTTGTTGATATTTTGAGATTGTTTGGCTGACCTTCTAGTTTTTTGTTGATATATTCTAATGTGGAACTAAAACAAAAGCATATAAGTATATATATATACAGAACACATATGTTTTAAAAGGAAATACATATATTTATATATATATATATATATATATCTTTTTTTTTCTTTTAAAACATATGTGTTCTGTAAATCAATCCTGACAGGAGCTCATGAGATTCTAGACAGCCAGTGTCTGTTTCTATGCTGGATTTCTTGGTAATCCTATAGAAAAATAGTAAACGAATGAGCAAGAGAGGCAGCATCATTCACTCACTTACTGCTGTCAACTGTATAGAGCAGAGCATACTCCTCACCTCAAAGGAAATTCCACACGTTACTCCGTCTGACTAAACAAACACTACCGGTTGCTGTCTTCCACAAAAAGATGAGGGATGAATTAGAATGATGCACTTCCCTCAGGAACCAAAAGCCAAAGCTGGTAAAGGTAGAGGGGGCTGAACAGAGGAATAGGATTTTTATCAACATTGTTATGAGACAGCCATCTCGCTTTCCCCTGGCCTCTTTCCCTTATTCCCCATTCAGTTAAAGTTTTATTTGCTTATGCACAGACTGTTACACTTGCTTGTACAGGCAGGGCAGAGTGAATGCAAAACTCTATCAATACCCTCGAACATACCTGGTCCCAAAGCTGTCACAGAGCAGGTGGAGAGTCTGTTTATTGTGATCTTTATATATTCAATGCTAGTCAATCTCTCATCCAACTACAGGGAATACACGTTAGCTGGGTGATTCCTGAGGCGTCTCTGTGTTCTGGAGTAGTGTACAAACACATTCCCCTTGAGTTTGGCTTGACCAATCAACACTTTGTCATTGCGATGTAATTCACACACTACCTGTTAAAATGCAGTTTCACAGGGCTACTGTGAAACAAAGTAGGACTCCAAAGTTATAAGCAATTGCAGTACATTTCTGTTCTTACACTTACTCCGATAATCATCTCCATCTACAGAATGTGTTTTTTTTTTTGAAGCTGTAAAATGGCTTCCTGGTAGAACATGCTAATAATTGCTTTGCTCCATCACACTCTGGCTACTGTGATTATTTATCTCTCCAAAATCCCTGCCAAATGAAAGAAACATCCTGTGAGGTGCTACTACCTATTCAAAGCATCTTGAACAGCCCTTTTCTTCATTCCCTGTCATATCTGGACTCCAAGGCTTAGATTTTAAACCAGTAACTCCAAATTAGTTCTGAATAAGAAACGTCTGCTGTCACCATTGTTGGATTGTCAGAGACATGGTAGAACTAGCTCAGATAAGGCCCTGTTAAAGAAAAAAAAAGAGAAATTTCCTTTTTTATGATTCAAAGATCCAATATTACTTTAAATGAATAGCCTATGTCAGAGGTCTCAAACACTAGCCCTTTGGAGGGGGGATGTCTTGCTGCTTGTACGATTGTCTCTGCTTCAACACACTTCAACACAATCTTAAGAAAATATCTAATTGATTCAAAATGGTAGCTTACAATGAAACCAAATAGCTTCGTGACCTGGGCTCCTTCACAATCAAATTGTACTTACTTGCGCAAATATATGTAGAGCAGGCAAAACGTAGATGACCCTTTATTAAACTAATAAGACAGCACATCTGTACAAACTGCAAAAAAGAAGATTATATTTTGATGTAAATCCAAATTTAAACTAAAGTGAGCATAACGTCATACCCTATTTTATAGAAGATTACTATTGTGCATTTTAATGCACATATTGCATTAAAACCGAGCACACAAACTGATGAAACTAGCCTTTTCCATTACTATCGCAAAAATAATAATCTAGTGGGCTCCATATGATTTCAGTGAGATCACAAAGAGCCACTTCAGAGGTGCTGAAGTGGCTCCTTCAATGTTAACCTTATGCACTGCAGACCCATGAACCAATGCTATGCAAGTGTTACATGATGATGTCATTGATTGTGAAAAAGAAAACACTCTGTGACTGAGGTACAGGCAGGGAGAGTAGTGCTCTAAAGCACATTAAAGAAATGAAGTAAAGCCTAGAAATCATTACATGATCTGTTTAAAAAGTTTGCGAATGCAACCCACTTATGATGGTTTAAACAATTTGCCAGGAAATTCTCTCTTTAGGGATTGTGAGAGTTTGAAATTATAAGTAGTTGTTTGCAAGCTGGAATCCTTCAGCTGACAGACCTTCTGTGTAAACCAGACCCAGACAGTTTGTGGAAAATAGAACTAATGCATGATTATACATGAGACATTCTCAGACAGTCAATCTTTATGTCACCAGAGGACCCCTGGTATCAACATGACTGCTCTACAATCAGTACAATCTACATTTAATTAACACAGAATTAAAGAGCATTGTTATTTTGATGAAATACACTGGTTCTGATTCTCTGATTCTTCTCTAGTGCTCCCGAATCAGGCTCGGGCTTTAATTTCTACGGTTTATTGTGAGTGGATCAGCATCCATCTGGATTGTCTGCTCAGATGTAGATCTAACTTTTTAGAGAGCTGGAGTGTTAAGCTATTGTGCAATGTACAATCGCTGGCAACTTTTCTTTAGATATACCTTCAAACTACCAAGTTGAACACGCTTTTAGCCTTTAGAAGTGCTTTTATGCCTCATATTTTCTCATTTCCAGTCCATTCTATGTAAATCTGAGCAATGGCTGTGCTTGAAAATCCCAACAGATACGTTTATGAAATATTCTTAGCAACCACTCTTGGAGCAACAACCAGGCCATGTTCAAAGTGTCAATCTAATTTCTTCCCTATTCTGATGTCTTGTTTGAAGTTTATCAGGTTTTCTCCAATTTCTAGGGCTGAGTCACTGTTTGCTTTACACATCTGAATGCATATACCCAATAAAGTAGCCAGTGAGAATGTTCTTCCTGCAGTCTCTGCATGCCAATGATATCTGAAACCTATCCAGTAAATGTTAAAAGGAATATTATTTTTTTTTCTATTTGAGCAGAAGATGCTCAAAGTGGATGCTGTGTAAGTGGTTCTTCAGATTATGTAACTCACCAGAGATGAAGAGAACTGGCCCAAAACCAAAATAACTGCACAGCCCTGGGGGGAAACTTTTTAATGCAGGACAGATAATGAACTATTACTATCCCTGCAATAGGATATCCAATAGAATGAATATTTGGGTTGCTGGCCACGAAAGATATTAAACAGAAAGGACGTAAGTAGCTTGTGCTGGAAATTATTTGCACAAGCAGTGATATTGTGCTGTTTTTTTCACCCCTCCCTCCATGTGTCTCAACAACAATTACAGCTACTTCATTCAGGGTTACTCACAAAAACCCTTCAGTGCAGAAGGAGGGAATTTTAATTAAACACCTCATTGATGAAATCAAAACCACTTTTATTGAAGAACTGGAAGAAGAAAAGATGAGACAAATTTAAAAAAAAGAGGGTGTGGGAGAGATGGGGAGATGAGAGATTGTGGCTTTGATAAGTTGGGGGTGGAGTGTGGAGGGGTTGTTTTGGCAGGAAGCTTTGATGAACAGGTCTGTGTTGAAATATAACCTCCATGGGCCTTAATCTACCAAATCATGTCTCTGAATGAGGGATAGAGGATGTGGACATGGAGAGGCAACTAACAGAGAACTGTCTGGGAGAAGCCAAAGAAGCAGCATGAAAGCTGCAGTTTTTAAAATAAATTTGCATAGCAAATGCACAATGTATTGCCATGGCACACAGTGAAAATACAAATGTGAAATGCCCCCTTTACCCTGGATGTAATCAGTACAATTTCCACATCCGTTGTGACATTTTGAAATATCATTGTGCAATTTTGGTCGGCCTATTCAAACCTAGACATTGCTGACATTTTTACTTCTTCTAAGGGAGATACCAGCACAACTAAGGAATTCGTTCATTGTCTGCTTCTGCTATTGACACATTTTCATAAGCTGCTGGAGCGACAGGAGCTGTCTGAGAACCGTTTTTGGATCTGTGACTTGTGCAGTTCTGCCTGGAGGGCTTGATCTCTTTCCCCTCTTTCCTTGTCACAGCCTGCAATCAGCCTAAGCCCCTTTGTGCTCTCTGTTCTGAACTAAGCTTGTTATCCTGTGGAACTCCTTTACAAACGATCACTACCATATCCCTCTCCTTTGTCTTTCACCACCCTCTCACTCCCATGTCCTATTTGTTCTGTCTCTTTGTTTTACACACACACACATATCTGACTCTAACAACTACGGAATCTCTCAAGGATGGATTAGTGGGACTACTTTATATTTATTTGATCTTTATCTTTATAATAATAACCTACACACTGGCACAGGCTGACAAAAACAGAAACTGAACTCCCTGTTTCCTTCTCCGTCTGTTAGTTGAAAAAGTATTAAATTCACCCAAGGTTTTGAAAAAGAAAGCACATAATTGTAATATAAAAAAGGTAAGATTGGCATACACGTTTGCTATTGTAAATAATGTAAATAACCCATTTGAATGTAATGTAAATAATGTAAATAACCCTGTTGAAGGATGCAGTGGAGAAGGTCTGACTAAGAAAAAGTAAATAGAAAAACAACTGCACAACAAACTGACTTATAAATCAGAGAAAATGATTGGGGAGCAGGTGAGTATAATAAGTAAATGCAGTGCAGTTTGGTGATGAACTGAACTCAGGAGATTAAGGAAGATGACCAATTCTGACACAAACAAATATAGAGTGATTTAAAACATGACACAAAAGCCCATTTAAACCTTGTGTTTATAAATGGGGTCCAACACCCGTATCACTTGTATCATTTGCCTTAGTCCTTGCATGCAGAGGGTTAATTAAAATACAAAGATCATGATAATCCGAAGCAACCAATCAAAGAACAGATCAAGAATAACAGAAAGAACCTTCTACAGTTGTTTTTTGTTGGCTCTATTCATCAGTGGAAAATAAATATATTTCTTATAACAATGACTTTAGATTGATTTCCATTTATTTTTCTTTCATTTCTATAGCCTAACCCCATCACTTACACTAAACATAACTCAAACTTAAGTTATGCCGAAACTTAAACCTAACATATACTAAAGTCCCAACTTAGCCCTAAATTTAACTGTATGACAAAGAGCACTTCTTCTTATGGGGCCCAGGCTTTAGGCCCCATGAGGAGCAGTGGGTCCTCACAACATGGTGTATGTTGGAAAAAAACGTGCTGTACAAGGTGAAAAATGCTAGGACACACATACACTCACACACACACTCCAAGTGTGAGTCGTCAGTTGCACATTTCAAACTCGTCTATGTTCTCCTAAACTGCAGCTTGTGGTCTCCCTGGGGTTTGCTTCCCACATTCATAACACTCCCCTCCATGCCAGGTGGCTGTCTCCACAAGTCGTCTTCCTCATAAATCAGACTGCCTTTGAGTTGATCAATAACAAGTCAATTAGCAGGCACAGAGAGATAAGGGTCTCTGGGGGTCACTGCTTGTTTGTCAGGCAGACATCTGCAGCTTTGTCTCTGTCTGCCACAGAGCTAGGTGTGTCGTTTACCTTGAAATCATGTGGCTACTTGGCTATCATAAATCTAACTATCAACTATAAATAGGTCTGGAGCATCTTGCTATAATCCATCATTTGTTTGTTCTTGGATAATGAATCATGCTTTGCACACCTTAGATCTCTCTGCTCAGTGTGACGGATTTGGATGCGCCTCGAAAACAGCACTGACTGTGCTTGTAAACTTCTTCCTGGAATAGATCCTCTTGTCAAAAAGAAAAAAGAAAGAAAGAAATAGAAAAATGAAAACAGATTCTGCCGTCGAAGGTCACATTCGGGCATATGCACCAAATGGAAGATGCAAGGCCTGCCAGTATTCATCCTGCTCCCCTGTTAGGCTGACAAGGCTGGGAAAGACCCAACTGTTGTTTGGTGCCCACTGACTGTGTATCTAATGACTTGGATGGCAAATCCAAAGCAACAGTAACAGGCTCCTGTGGCGAGTACATCAGATTAATCCCCTGGATAATTAGAAACAAGAATGATCTTGGGCAAATACTCTGCATACCTGCTGGGATGCCACAACAAATGATACTGTATAATCTAAACTTGTTATAAATTGGGGAGCTAAATACAGGATGCAAAGTGATTATTAAAATATTCCAACTATGAGCCTTTAAAGAAAAAAATGAACATACATAGATGGTTTCTTAAATGTCTTGCTTCTTTACTGCATGTTTAGTCTGAAAAACTAATTTGCAAAAAATAGTAACTGCCAAATGAACAACCAGATTTTTTATTATGCATAATGAGTCACTGTTGTACACTCTTTTTTCCTTTTAACAGTAGAATGACTGTAATATGATATTTTTGTGATGAAATTAATAAATTGTTTATTTTGCTATAACTAAATATAGTTTCCTGTCTTACCTGTCAGTTAATGTGTAATTTAAGGTTTTTCTCACTTAATCATTGCAAAAGGTGTTCTTGCCTCTATCACATTTTGTGATATTACAGCCACAAATATTAAAGTACTGTATTGGTAATTTATGTAAAATGCAAACACAAAGTAGAACATTGTATCCTCAGTGGTCATTGGATGAGAGACAAGTAAATCCTGATGGAAGGTTTGCCAGTCCATCACACAGTACAAACGATAATTCATACACAACTCATAATTGAGGGGAGTTTTTCAGAGGACAATTAACCTGAGAATCACGAGGAGAAGATGTGCACTCCATTCAGAAAGAACCGAGGTCACAATTCGAATAGTGGACGTTCTTGATATAAGACAACAGGGCTACCAAATGTGCAATCAACAAGTCCAAAAATCTTCAACGTATTTTGAAAAAAATGAGACACGATGAAAACAACAAAGATTACAAATGAAGAGGAGGGAAAATGCTACATTGTTTAAAAAAACAATAACACATAAAATCATAAAAGTGTGTCTTTCACGGTTATTCAAATCTACCAAAACTACCAATTTTGTGCATAACATCTCAGTTTTTGTATTATAGAGATCATCTGTGAACAGATATTTCCTGCAGAAACCTCCACTACAGTTTAAAGTATTTTTGCAGCTTCAAACAGGTTTTCCCTCAGATGCTCTCCATCCAGTATGACAGCGATTCAAATGTTTAGTACAAAGATGGTAGAGATATATTTTGACAACCTCGCAGCAACAGAAGGTTTTGATAATTAAGGAAGCCAACTTTTTCCAGTTTTGTTGTGAGAAGGTATTTGGAATCACATAACTTTTTCTTTCCACTATATACTTATTCTTTGAGCCTGTAACAGATATTTTTAATGAAATACATGGATAAATGTAGCTGTGACATGACAAAGTATAAAGAAATATTCTTTCTTTTAAAATGCACACAGTTTTCTTTCTTGTTGATCAGTCCCTGCACAATCTGCAGTTTTTCTCTGTCTTTTCGCCTTCTGTTTGTTTAACAGTCTCTCTGTTGCAGTGAAGCCACCTGGATGAGGTGAACCTGCAGATGGATTTGAGGAACACAGGATCAGTGTGTTGTGGTAAAAAGCAGTTTGTTTGGGGTATACCGTTGGATTCTGCATGCAGCAGTTCCAACTGCTCTTTGGGGTCGACCTTGTTTTGTTTTTTTTTTGTCAGCTGCTTGTATCAGGTGGCAAGGGTTGACTGTTGGGATTCCATCACAGGACGGGTATAAATACAGCATGGTATGGAGCAATCCCACTGTGTGAAACCACAACTCCAAACTGTGACAGACTCTCCAACACGAATACAGTTTATTGTGCGCACCGTGAAAAGGGGCCTGGCTCCAGGGCTTTCCTTGTGCTCCCATGCAGAAAGAACCCCCAGGGGAACCGATGCCAGCTGAGACTGAAAAACAAGGTAAGAGCCCAGCTGATACACATGCATACAGGCTCAGCTGTTTGTCTTAGATGAGGGTTCAGCCCGTGAAGCAGACATAGATCTAGGAAATGGAGTAGTCTGACAGATTTAAGCCTCCAAGGGAGAAAACACACAGCGAGCACTAAAAGATGGATAGACAGAGGATTCTACAGTGTGTCTGCTATCGGAGTGAAATGGTAAGACTCTGGTAGTTTCTAAGATTGTTTGACTGCCTTTTTTGTCAGAACTGGTAATAGAACATGGATTTTATGTGGAAGGAGACAACAGAAGGTCTATTAGAGCCGCGATGGCATAGATCTTACCTGCATAGTGTCATAAAACTACTTGGTGGGGCTGAAATACAATTTCTAAACAGTTTAAAGTTATGCTTTGAATACGTCTTCTCTTGATGTTTATTCAATGTGATGCTTTCTTGTTTTCTTATCTGCTTCTACTTGGTCAATATCTAGGTATTATGCGATAGGTTTGCCCTGATTTTTATTTTTTTTCCAGCAGCATTTAAAATGTCAGTTGAAGTCTCCCAGAGCTCCAGTTCTCCTCACAGCCAAGAAAATGACAAACAGAGATGATTGACAGCTTTGCAGAAATAAGGCTGTCCGTTTAGAAAACTTGCTGTGTCAAAGAGAAAAAAAAAAGAAAAAGAAAAGAAGACGCAGCCTCTCGGGGAAAGATGGTTTTGAAGAGTGGAGAGATATGAACATTTTGGTGTTGTATTGATCCTCCGATGCTGTGCTCATTCATGCATTTTACAGAAGATCCAAATGCCACTTATGATATAATACAGCTGTCGAGGTCGAGGCTCTGGCTGCTCAATGGGATTTCAGGGTTTACAGTGTATAAATTCATTGAGAATCAAGTGAGGCTCTTAGGTTGTGTCTAGGGCTCAGCTCTGAGAACACACCAATTTTCAGTCCTAATAGGGGATTTGAACTAACCAGTCTTCTCTGTATCCATTATCTCACGGACAGCTGAAATTATTTTAATACTTTTGCAGTACATTGTATGAATCTTCCTTTTTCTCTCTTCTCCCTTCTCCTCTCCAGGGTCCAACATCTAATTCTCATCATGGCAGCAGAGAGCCCAGAGACAGATGGTCCCAGATCCTTCATGCCTGCTGAGCTCCAGCATCCCCACTCTAAGTATTCTCAGTGGAAGTTTAAGCTGTTTAGGGTGAAATCTATGGAGAAGGCACCTCTGCCGAGTGAGACACAGACCAAGATAGGAGCTTCATTAGGGATCTCACCTCCTACCGCTCCAAATATAGAAGCAGATCATGAAGGGGGACTGGCGAGTGTTATGAAATTGTGCCTTGGGGGAAAAAGCAAAGAAAATGTGGAGGGCGCTGGCAAGAGAGTTGATATGAAACTGCAGGAAATGGACACCCACATGAACCATCTCAGGTGATCAGCTATGAAAAAAAAAATCTATGATCACATAATATTGCTCTCTGTAATTCTTTCAGAGATGATGACACTGTTTTTTTTGTTGTTTTTTTCCCATGTAGGTGCCTGTGCCGCATCTGTGGAATGGTCCTGAGGAAGGTCAAAGGACCCGTGCATGATGTCCATGGTGATCTGGACGATGCAAGCAAGTGTGTGCTCCGTAAAATGGGTTGCAAGTTTACGAGCTGGCCAGACATCCTTCTGAAAGTATTCAAGGTGGATGTGACGGAGGACGCAGAATCCATCCATCCTCTTTCCTTCTGCCATCGCTGCTGGCTTGCCGCCATACGAGGAGGAGGAGTCTGCAGCTTCACTAGAACAAAAGTCCCAGAGTGGAAGCCCCACGCCTCCCACTGCTACCTGTGCTCCCCCAAAAAGTCATCATTTCAAAGGACTGGAAGAAAGAGGAGGAAGGCTGTTCCTAAAGTCCAGAGTTTGGCCAAAAGAGCCAGGTGGGACCACGGTGACACCATTGCTGTCGGTGAGAAGCGAGCCCTTAGACCCTTTGGAGACCGCCAAAGCCCTGTGCTGAGGGCCTGGAAAAAAAATGGTATCCAGAGAGAACAGTGGGTAAAGAATATCACACACTGCCAAAATGACCACCTGAACACCAAACTGATTGCAGAGAAGCTCCCTGCAGATTTTATCATTTCTTTCACCTGCCTGGTGTGTGACCACCTGCTCTGTGATCCAGTTCAGTCCTCCTGCGGGCATCTCTTCTGCCGCAGCTGCATTATAAAATTTACCCACGTTCTGGGACCCTACTGCCCTTCATGCAACCTTTCTTTTGCCCCCGATGATCTCACCCCTCCTGCCAAAACCTTCTTATCAACTCTGTACTCTCTGCCTCTGCTGTGTCCCTGTGAAGGTTGTGGTGAGCATGTGCAGCTAGGCTTGTTCAAGGCCCACTGTCAGAACCATGAGTTGGAGCCGGGCACAAACAAACACTCATTTCAGTTTCAAAGCTACCTGCTAACCAATAAGGGAGGAAGACCCCGCCAGCACTTGCTCTCCTTAACCCGTCGTGCCCAGAAGCACCGACTGAAGGATCTGAAGAGCCAGGTGAAGGTGTTTGCAGACAAAGAAGAAGGCGGAGATCTGAAGTCTGTGTGCTTGACACTGTTTCTCCTCGCGCTGAGATCTGGGAATGAACACCGGCAGGCAGATGAGCTGGAGGCCATGATGCAAGGTAAAAAGTTATTTTAAGCCTTTCACTCAGTCAGTGCAGCAATGAATGGCAATGAAAAGCAGACAAAAAGCCAACTGTTAACTATGATAGTGTTGGCTCATTAATACCCCCCCCCCCCTCCTCTGAGGAATACATGAATCTCATAAATAACAATGAGTGGAAAAGTTCAATACTGCAGGGAGAGAAATTGTTTTCTGGCAATTGATCAGAAAATCATTGCATTATTGTCCACCTCTGTTATAGACACAGCCATCCCCAGTGCCCCCTCTGGTTCCACTCATCTTGTCTGTCAGCCCATCAGTCTCACACTCCCTTTAATGCACAGTAACAAGTTTTGTGAAGGGGTTGTTAGAATCAAAACAACATCAGCAGTGCTTGTATCTGCAAATTACACAGACAGCACCATCCTCCTCTCTGGGGAATTGAAGGCAGCTGGTGTCTGTTTTCATCTTCAGCCAATACATCACTTTTGCCAGCTTCACTTTTGCCAGTTTTACTCTGTCCCTTTCTAACATCTGGAAAATAGGAAGTATTGGATCTTATAATAATGTGTTTGTGGGCTTTTGATGATAATATGTTCACATTTAGGCGGAACATTTGCAATTCTTTCTGCATCACCGTGGAAATTACTTCAAATCTAGGAAAATAACTGAACGAATGGCAGACCGCATTTTATTTTTCAAATCATAAGATGTTAGACTGGTGCATCTACACTCCTGTTATTTTCTCATATATTTTTAGCTACTTTTGTCTTTCCCACAAACTTATTCTCCTTGCATATTGTTTTTCTCTCCACAGGCAGAGGCTTTGGATTGAGTCCTGCCGTGTGCCTGGCCATTCGGGTCAACACATTCCTGAGCTGCAGCCAGTATCATAAGATGTATCGTACAGTCAAAGCTACAAGTGGCCGCCAGATCTTTCAGCCCTTGCACACTCTCAGAGCTGCAGAAAAGGAACTCCTTCCTGGCTTTCACCAGTTTGAATGGCAGCCAGCTCTCAAAAACGTGTCAGCGTCTTATAATGTCGGCATCATAAATGGGCTGTCAGGATGGACATCTTCGTTAGATGACTGCCCAGCCGACACCATCACCCGGCGATTTCGCTACGATGTGGCGCTTGTTGCAGCACTGAAGGACATAGAGGAGGACATCATGGAGGGTCTGAGAGACACTGGAATGGAAGATAGCGCTTGCACCTTGGGCTTTAGAGTCATGATCAAGGAGTGCTGCGATGGCATGGGTGATGTTAGCGAAAAGCATGGTGGAGGACCAGCTGTTCCCGAGAAGGCCGTCCGCTTCTCTTTCACTGTTATGTCTGTCTCAATCCAGGCTGAAGATGAACAGGAGGAGGTGACAATTTTTACAGAGCCAAAGCCCAATTCTGAACTATCCTGTAAGCCCCTTTGCCTTATGTTTGTGGATGAGTCAGACCACGAGACTCTCACTGCTGTTTTGGGGCCCATAGTTGCAGAGCGCAATGCGATGAAAGAGAGCAGGCTCATTCTATCTATGGGCGGCATGCCACGCTCCTTTCGCTTCCACTTCAGGGGCACAGGGTATGACGAAAAGATGGTGCGTGAAATGGAGGGCCTGGAAGCTTCGGGATCTACGTATGTCTGTACTTTGTGTGACTCCAGTCGAGCAGAGGCTGCTCAAAACATGGTGCTACACTCCATCACCCGCAGCCATGATGAGAATCTGGAACGTTATGAAATATGGAGAACCAACCCCTTTTCTGAGTCCGTAGATGAGCTACGAGACAGAGTCAAGGGAGTCTCGGCCAAGCCCTTTCTGGAGACCCAGCCCACGCTAGATGCACTGCACTGCGACATAGGCAATGCCACTGAATTCTACAAAATCTTCCAGGATGAAATTGGAGAAGTGTATAAAGGCCCCAACCCCAGCAGAGAGGAACGGCGCAGCTGGAGGGCGGCCTTGGATAAACAGCTGAGGAAGAAGATGAAGCTCAAGCCAGTGATGAGGATGAATGGGAACTACGCCCGAAGGTTAATGACCATGGAGGCTACCGAGGTGGTTTGCGAACTGGTGCCCTCAGAGGAGAGGAGAGAGGTCCTGAGGGAACTCATGAGGCTCTACCTCCAGATGAAACCTGTGTGGCGTGCCACCTGTCCAGCCAAGGAGTGCCCTGACCAGCTGTGCCGCTACAGTTTTAACTCCCAGCGCTTTGCCGACCTGCTCTCCGCCACCTTCAAGTACAGGTACAATGGAAAAATAACCAATTACCTGCACAAGACCCTGGCCCACGTGCCTGAAATCATAGAGAGAGATGGATCTATTGGAGCCTGGGCCAGCGAGGGGAACGAGTCGGCAAACAAACTGTTCAGGCGTTTCAGGAAGATGAATGCGCGTCAGTCCAAGGCCTTTGAGCTGGAAGACGTGCTGAAACACCACTGGCTCTACACCTCGAAGTACTTGCAGAAGTTTATGGAGGCTCACAAAGACTCTGCTAAAGCTTTCCAGGCAACGATAGATCCAGAAGAGGTCCAGGATGATGAAGATTTGACTCCAGAAATAACCAAGTTTTGATTTTTGGTAGTTCTAGCTCCATGATTGATTCATTTTAAAAGTCCGTAATCTGCCAATTACCTCAACATTTATGTTTTCTCACTTTTAATACTTATTGATATTTCAAGCACAACAGAAATGGAGTAGGTTTATATGTCCTTTAAGAATACGTTGTACATATTTTGGCATTTGATTTAATTTTTTTTTAGATTAGATTGGTTTTGATTGTGATTGCTACCCTTGTTGATATCTTTTGTTAGATGAAACAAAAGACATTTCCTTGAGAAAACAACATTTTGCACTTAAAATCATCAGTACTTTTAAATTCTATGCAAAAATAATAGTCTTTCATGAATATTTGGTTTTTATGTTTTAAACAGACATATTTGATCTGCTTTATTTGGTTTATTGCCTGTTCCTGCATTTCAGAAATAACCGAGGAACTCACTGTAAACATAACACACAAGTTTCTTTTCTTTGCTTTTCCTCCCGCTTTTTAAAAAAAAAACAAAAAACTTTGCTGTCTGTGAAATATGGCACATTTTATTGTATTGCAAGGATATGACACATTTATGAATTTATACAGGGGGATATTTATGGAAGCAGATGAAAGAGCTGTAAGTCATGGACTGAAATTGTGTTAAAAAAGACCACATTTGTGGCTACTGTATTAATATATCATTTTAGCCATAGGAAAATGCAATCACAGGGCCCTAAATGTTCTTTGTTTCATGAGTGCCCTCTGAAAAAGATGACTTTAGTGCTTTATCGTAGGGTCCCCAGGGGCCAAAATAGATGCTGGGTCACTTTGAAGCAATTTTTTATCTCTTTTAGGCCTTGCACAGCAGAGGATAGATGATAGTTATTCGAATTCTTCTCATAAAATGAAGCATATACTGACCTTTTTGTTGATATCATAAGAATATAGTGTGGTCCATTAGAGAGCCTAATACCCCATGGACTCTCCAGCAAGCAGGGATTTTTCTTCACTTTTGTTTATGACCTGGTTCTTTTTCTCCTTCAGTATTTCTTCACTGCCACTGTTGACAGAGAAGAGAGATGGGCAGGACCAGAAAGTCTCATTTGTTGGCAACTTTATTTGTTTGATTGATTGATTATATTGTCTTTTTCTGCCCACGGTATTTTGAATTGTGACAGGCAATTTTCTCTTTCTTTCTTGATTGAATGTTTGATTTTGTTTTACTGCCATATGTTTAACCGAACAAATGCCATGAAATATTCACATTTCATCGGAAAGTTGTCAGAGCTCTGCAATAACATCATTTTTTAGAGAGCATTACATTGAAAATTGCTGCATGTATGTTTTTTTCCAATAATGAATTGCATTTCCAAAGTAATGGATGATGGATGATTCAACAAATTTCACTTGTTCTGTTTTGTCATGTTTTTCCTCATTTTGCGCTTTCAGTCCTACACTAAACATACACTCAGGTGAACTATGGACAGGTTTCTCTGGTGATCTTCAAAGAGAATCATAATATTACACTACAGCTGTGCTGTTTTGTTCAGATTTTCCTGTGCTGTCACTCAGCATCATAAGCAATGTTTCTGTGTACAATGGAGATTGTTCTTTTTGTTTTCAAGATCAATAAATAAATAAATAAAGACAATACTTGATCTCATTACTAATGATTTCATTTCATTGAATTTTCTTCAATAACTATAGAAGCACTTGTTTTACTCTGGAGTAGAATTTAAAGAATCCAATGTTGGCAAAGAAATGACTACACAATTATGAAATACACATATATTAATTTATATATATCATATAAATTATATTATATATAATTTATATATATCATAT
>CAEGAF010091996.1:0-24956 GCA_903067075.1 Micropoecilia bifurca | reverse complement strand
GATAGTATTACTGATAGCAGTACAATTTGCACAATGCCTGTTTTGTTTAGTTTTCTTCTTGGAAAAAGTTATTAAAACCATGTTTTTGTCTAAATTAAGGTGAATTCATGGTTCCTTTTTCCACATAATGTAACAGTAGTGTTTATGATAAAAAAATAAATAAATAACAATTATGTGATCAGTATCGCCGATCAACCCTCAGAGGTGATCGGTATCGGTATCTGCAGAAAAAAACCTGATCGGCACATCCCTAATAATTGTTCAAACATGTGAAACTTTGTTCCTGCTTGTAATTACTAAATTAAGCCTTAAAAAATTTAACTGGCACTGTGAACATATCAGGTTATGAAAACTATTCAAGCTCCAAATGAATGAGGGATGTTTTGTTATTTAATTTTCTTAGCAAAACAAATATATTTTAATAGAGGACAGGGAAGTCAGACTAACACAGTTAATATGCTGTTTCAGTTTGCTTGCCCTTGAGAAACTTTGTACAAAAATGTTAAATCATGCCGCTTTAAGCCAAAATTACCAGTAAGACAAAACACAGTAAAAGAGTAAAACAGCGAAAAGATACAAAAATTCCAAACCTGCACCTGCAGCCAGTAAGTGTTTGCCCTCAATGTGTCAGAGACACAGTAACTACATTCCCCTCCCATGGGATCAGCCTGGAGGCTACTAAAAGGGAGAAAAAGGAAGTCTGCAAACATTGCAGGTTGCAGAAAACCAAAATCTTTGATGACGATAATTGTTTAATTTTACAAGGAGTCTGGCTTTCAAAGCAGCATGTGGAGCTGCAGCTTCTGGATGCTACTATCGATTGTCTTACAGCCTCCATATGCCTTCATGTGAAACTGTGGAGTACATGTGGGTCAATACAAGACAAAGGTAGCAAATGCACAGCAATTTCAACAAAAATCTGTGGAAATCGAATTGATCGACTAATGAAAACTGCGGCAGAAACATTTGAATGCATTACTTAGTGTCTGTGGAAGAATTACTTGTTGCAGGAGAGATGCAGAAGTTATCAGGTATAAATTATGCTTTAAACACACTTTTCGCCAGCGTGTCTTCATGTGGTATTTTGACTAGCAGAATCTTGTGTACCACTTTTTAAGGCTAAATACAGCGTAACATTTGGAAGTGCTGCATATATTTTATTCTCTTTTTCTTTCACTTTTTATAGATGCCGTAATAAGCAATGCTGATTAAGAAGCTGTTTTGAAGTGAGGTTAAAGATCTAAAGCAGGTTAGACATCGCTAATCTATACTGGAGTTTATTAACAAGACAAAGCCTGCATATTAATATCACACTTAGTGAGTAAACTAGGCTGATGACATTTAACATCAAACAAATTATTTATTCGGTGTATGCTGTTAAAGTAGCAGCACTTATTATCCGGCGTTATGGTAACAAGGCATGCAAAATAATTGGTAAAGAAAAAATAGATAAGAATAGATAATAGCTATGTCACATGCATCATTCTTTCAGTTATGCTAAGCTGAAGGCGAGGGGCTGGAGGTCTTGTCTCTATCCCCAGCGGTCATTGGAGAGAGGCAGGGGACACCTGGACAGATCACCAGTCCATCACTGAGCAACACAGGATAGAGAATTTAGAGAGACCAGTTAAGCTATATGTCACAGTTTTGAATTGTGGGAGGGACCTGAACCAACACATGCATGAGGAGAACATGTAAACTCCATGCAGAAAGATTCCAAAGATGTATTTGAACCCAAGGTTGCTGCAAAGCAACAGGGCTGCCAACTGTGGCATCATATAGGCTGTGAAGTCAATAAACAAACTGAGCTGAACCATAATTATCCACACAACTTCTCATTCGGTTGAATAATCCATGTCAGCTTGGTGGGAGGGGTAGCAAAGTTAACTAACATGATTCTATTTGTGGTATTTTAAGTAATTTAAAGTTTGATTTTAGTTTTTATTTTATCTTTATTTTAGTTTTCCAGAATGACAGAAAGTTCTATGGTTTTGTTGTTTGTTTGACCGTCATATAGATTTACTTATCTTTGGTAAAAAAAAAAAATAAAAAAAAAACACCCAGACCCAAGTGTCTTCTGGCCAAGCAGAAGGAGAAAATTCCTCTTATTGCAACATTTTATGGCACATGACCAGAAGGACTTTGAACAGCAGGAATGGTGCCACCATAACACTTGTTGATATGCAGCCCATGCCTCTTTCTCTTTAAGTTGTTTTGTCTTCCCGATGCAGAAACTTTTATACAATAATTGTCCGATTAAAAGTACCTTATAAAAAAGAACAACCTTTAATAGGGTATTGAACATATTGTTCCTTAACAAGCTCACTTTTCTCATCTATTTTTTTCATGGGCCCAGTGTAATATTCTACTTGTCACATTTTGATCAGTTGTTAGTACAGAATGATGATTAACAGAAAAAACATCAATTTGTGTGCATTGAATCTAAATAATTCATTACACACAGTATAGTCAACTTTATATACTACACAGTCTATAAAGTTGTACTAAATAGTCTATAAAGTTGGACTAAATAGACTTTTCAATAATATTCTAATTTACTGAATGTGTGTGTGTGTGTGTGTGTGTGTGTGTGTGTGTGTGTGTGTGTGTGTGTGTGTGTGTGTGTGTGTGTGTGTGTACAGCTTGATGTTAATAGGTGCCAAACCGAACTGGTTATGATAGCAGATTAAAAATACTGTAGTTGAGTTTTAGAGTCCTTCCCGTCTATTTTCAGCACATCTCTGAGCATGTGTTTCCACTTTGCTGTCAAGTTTGAGTATTTCTTTCTGACACGGACAGTTAGACATGCAAACGCACTTGCCTGTTCTCAGTAAATCCACCAACGTAAACTGAGGTCACACTGTGAAATTATATGGAGTAAAAACTGTACTTCACTCTGTGTCCTACTGCTGTCTCATTGTCTCGGTTTCAGACTAAGATAGGCTGAAGAGGGAAGATAAAACTGCCATATCTTAATCTGTGGGTGGCACAAGCTTTCAAAGAAGGCAATTAGGATTATAATTTATAGTTCCCTTGCCCTTTTTCTCCATTCTCCTCTTTCCTTTTGTCTTGTCTCCCGCTCATCCGTCCCCTCCAGCCCATGAATTAATTCCTTTGTGTGTGTATGTCGTTGTTTGTGTATCCCCACAGAGCAGCGCGAGCGTTTGGAGAGTACCTGTCCCACACGCACCCTGAAAACCGAAACGGATCAGGTCAGCGTCTCTGTCGTCCCGCCATTTGTCCATCCCTCTGTTCTCTGCTGTGTTTTCCTTTGAGGTTTTAATCCCTCCTCCACCTGCTTCACCTCATCCTCTATTGAAATGCCAGGCTGTGCTCACTAGTGTGTCACTACAACCGCTGACAACCACAGGGAGGATGATGATGCTGTATCTGCTGTGCCATCCTAAGCTTTTTCTTCCTCTACTTCCTCCTCCTCAGCTTGAGTGGTTTTACAATTAGCTTATACTGATATTTCTGTCTTCGTCTCCTCCTTTCGCATTGTAGCTCATCTTCTGTGTGAAACCTTGGTGGGTCCTGATCCAGAGTCGCCAAGAGACGCGACTGGACTCAACAACAACACTCTCCTCCCTCCCTGCTCCTCTGCTAAAGGCTGTACGAACAAACCAGATCCTATCCTGGCAAAGGAAAAGCTGGGCCTAATCCAGCCTGCTCTCCCATCCATCACAGTTTCTACCAAACCGACTTGTCTCTCGCTTGAACATAGCTTCGCAGCAGAGGAGGACCAGAAGACGTCATTTGAGTGCACCCGTGTGTACACCATCTCCTCCCAGCACGGCATGCTGATGAGCAGTGGCCGGGGCAGCAAAGAGAGTCTAGAACTGGACATCCTGAAGGAGAAGTCCGGGAGCGGTGGGGTGGGGTCAAGAGGTGGCCCAGTCCAGCCCTCCACCTCCCCGTCCTCTGCCTCCTCATCTCCAACCCAGTACATCCGCTCGAGCAGCAGCCGAGGCATCAGCAGTTGTAGCCACACTCACCACCACCACCACACCCCCGTCTCTGGAATAAACGCCTCCTCCAGCAGCGGCGGAATCAGCGGGGCAAGCTGTAGCAGCAGTCACCCACAGCAGCAGCAAGCGGGTGCAGGATCCCACTCCCATCACACGACCCACCACCACGCCCATCATCACCATCACCTATCCCAGCACCCACTGCAGACCTCCGTCAGCGCGCACAACATCCGCAGCCTCGGTGAAGGCGCGAAAGGAGAGGCGGAGTGCAGCGGGCTTGCTTGCGACTCGTGCAGCGGCGCGCCTTCGCGTAGCCAGGGGTCGCTGGACCTGGAAAGTACCTCCAGAGAGGCAGGCAAGCAGCACCGACGCCTAGAGCGGATGTGGAGTGTGGACCGGGTGACTGGGCTGGAGAGAGGTGAGAGGGTGGATGACACAGAGGAAGCGAGAGGCGCTGAGATTC
This sequence comes from Micropoecilia bifurca, assembly GCA_903067075.1. Lineage (NCBI taxonomy): Eukaryota > Metazoa > Chordata > Actinopteri > Cyprinodontiformes > Poeciliidae > Micropoecilia > Micropoecilia bifurca. Next base: position 20,525 of record CAEGAF010091996.1, on the reverse strand, counting down.
AAAAAGGGAAGGGGTTGGCGTGTGACCCAGTTTCTCTGGGCTCACTAATATTGGACCAGAGAAGAAATAACATTTGAACTTTTCACTTTCTCTAAAAAATTTTTAAAAAAAATTGCAGTAAGAGCTTTTTTGTTGTTTCTAGGGGTGTAACAAGATCTTGCAAGATTTCTCTTGCAAAGCATTTTGCCTGATAAAGTAAGCAAAAGCTGTATTTATCAGGTCGTGTTGTGAAAGTGCGTAACATCCCTGATCTATGATTGAGGCTTTTATTTTGACGTAGAAAAAGCAGTAGCATGGAAAAAGTGTCCATCAATTTAACATTTTAGGTAGTTATTTGAAAAGAAGAACCATCGAGAAACACTTTGTAAAACACTGTGATTTTGACTCTATATTTGGGTTGAATAGCATGTTTAACAGTAGCTGCAAAGCCAACATCATGTATTGTTTCATCTCGTGAGAAGAATGTACTGTTACACCCCTAGTTGTTTTACTTTCTGATGCGGACAGACAAACAGACACACACTTGCACACTCTTCAAATGCATTTTTTCTCCGGTCTGCTGGGGACTGGCGGGTTGGTGTTAGATGTGAAGTGGTGGTCTGCGTTTCCTGATTCTTCGTCTAACCGTTTCTCCTCTGCTGTCTCTTCCCCTTGTTTCTCCCTCTCTCCATTTGTGGAGTGGTGCACTGTGAGGTGCTGGTGCTGGTTTTGTGCTTTTCTTATACATTCATTGCGATACTTGCCCCTTGCACAGTGCACAAATTGTTTTCTTTTGTCTGCTAACTTTGGAACTCCAATTTTTCTCTCAAATTGCAGAGGACACCAACTGGTTCCCCAAGGAAAACATGTTCACCTTCCAAACAGCCACAACAACAATACAAGCGTAAGTTTCTCACATCCTAGTCATGTAAACTTAAACATAGTAAAGTCCAGGACATATCTAGTGTCTTGGCACTTAAAGTAAATAGACAAAATAAAGATTAAAATTATCATCATGTATGAAATTAGACTTGTTTCAAATTTCCCAAGCTTCAAAAAAATTGTCAGTGACCTGCAGAAATTTTTTTCCAAACCTATTAAATGTTGAGTGTTTTTTTTGTTGGTTTATAGTAACAATACTGCAACAGTTCATTTTTTAAAGCAGAAATATGGAGCAAATACAAACATTTCACATTTAAGTAAAAAAAAATCCACTTTCCAGCATTGCAGTTGATAAATCATAGCTTTAACTTTATTATTGTCCTCTTATGTGCCCACACAATAAAACGGAACTACTGCAAATATAAATAGCAGTAGGATTAGATAAGAAATTTGTTCAGGAGCTGGAGAAAACACAGGGAGGCTTGATATAAACTAGTTAAATTACTGAGAAAACTAAAAAGTTCTGCAGGTTAATCTTAAAGTAGTACTGAAACCAATAGATTAGCAATTTTCTCATTACATCTAGAAAAGCTATCTAAATTTTCCCCCCCCTTCCTTCCTCCGGTCCGGCTCTTCTGCATCCAGACTGCAAATTAATCACGTACGCTTGAAGGCATCCGTTTTGAGTAAGAGTAGGAAGTAAATGTAAACTATTTACTTGTAAATATAGGAAAAAATTAAAGTAATACAAGAAAAAGTCCAGATAAGCCATGATAGATGAACTGCACCACAAATATGTCTGCTAGCATGAGTTTCAGATGGTACACCCACGACAGGAGTCATTTAAAAATGAAATTGTTTTTCAGGTGCATCTGTTTATGTCAGAAGTAGGCAAAAAAAATATTTCTCTTTCAAATGCATTTTTTGGACTTTCCCCTCTGAGTCTTTGGATCTTGGCTTAGTTGTTCATGATTAAAGTTTAAAGTCCTACACGGTTCATCTACTTTACAAATATACACCATTTCAATGCTCATAAAAGATGAATTATCAAGTGGAGTTATTAGCAAATGATTTATTTATGGTGACCAAATACTGACATGTTTCACTCTTTTGTTTTCCTCTGTTTTTGCTTTCGGATGTAATTTTGGAAACAGGATATCGTAAGTATTACTCCCCCTCTGCTTTCCTTATTTTCAAACTTAACCTTAACTCCTGCTGCTTCACACTGATGTGCACAATTAACATTCATTCATATATTATGTCACAGAAAACTAGTTTGTGTCCAGGAAAAATTACTATTGTGTGTACCAATAGAGTAATATACCAGTTTGTACCTTCCGACTTGCAAACCGTACATAAAATCTCTCTCAAAGCTCTGCCCTACTGATTGACAGCTAATTGATGTCATCTGTGAGAACCGCTACAAAAAAGTCAAAACAGCAGAAAGTTACAGGATTTCATGCAACAAGAGATAAAGTCCATAATAATCCACTGAAGCTGAGTTGGCATGCCAGGTTGAGGTCTGGAAAATGACTCTGCTGGATGACCTAAGCTCTGCAAACTGTTCACAAGCACACAGGGATGGATGGTTTTCCTTGAGCTGTTTAAAATCTTTGTGCCAGTCATGACCAAGTGCAGTAATCCCACTTTGCACCCATCCTAATTATTACCGAGTGTGAGCCAGCTGAGTTATGGAGTATGTCATGGAGAAAAAACTTAGGATTTTTGAGTTTTTATTTCTACATTTAAACCAAAGCAACCAACTTGTTATTAGAATAGGAAATTACAATGTTTAAGTTCAAGCCCTTTGATACAGATTCTTTCCACTTGTTATAGTAAAACTGATGAAAATTTTTCCTTTTATGTTAGTTTCCCAAATGTCTGTGAGAGAATCACATTTTGCTCCACAAAAAAAAGACAGTCAGCTGCAAGAACATGAACTCTGTTGTACCATCATTTCATTTTATTCCTTTTATTTATTATTTTTCTCCAACTGCAAAAAGAACAAACTAGTTGGGATTCATATGATGGGACTACTGGTATCAGTGTTCAGAAATAATCTCTCAGGGGAACAATGTACAGGTATCTGAGAGCTGTTGTGTGAAATATTGTGAACAAATGTGGCTGTGCATTTTGATGTGAGAGGGGCTCGTTTAATAATGCATAATGCTATTTTAAAGTAGAAATTTGGAGTTTATCCTAACAATATTAAGTAGTTTAAGCTTTATAAAACTTTTTTGCTTACATACTGACATACATTTGTATCCAGCCTCATGTAATCAGCTGCAAGTCAGTTCAGTTTCTAGATTGTTATTTTTTAGAAATAGCCTCTATGAAAATTGATTTTTTTTTTTGGCTTGCTCTAGCTTTGCAGTTAAATTTAGGTCTGGGTTAGAACAAAAATGCTAGACCTGCAAACAAATTTAGTCCAATGTGACTTTTCAGTGAGATTTGTTAAATCCTGTTGAGCTCTGTGAGTTCTTCTCACTTTTTATTCTGAGAATTTTAAAGATTTCTGCAAAAGACGTGAACAGCGACAGTTTCCTTTTACTAAATACATCAGCCGTTATCTTTAGTAGGACTGGAATCATTTAGCATCCAGTTTGGTCTCTTGTTGGAGCAAGTGTTGGACGGCTTCACGGGATCGCTGACAACTATTAACACTGATCAAGGCACACTTTGAAAGCGATGATTTTCACACCTAGTTTGCACTCAGTGTCCAGCATTAGCACAGACAATAAACAGTCTCAGTGTCACAACTTGGGGTTTCAAGAAAAACTTTTCTGCTTTTGGATTGCTTGCAAAAAGGTTTAAATCTTCAACCAGATTGGGTTATTATCCTTTTCATTTTTAACATGTCAAACTAACACGTCACAATAGGTCATGAAATCAGCTTCTCTAATTACTGTTGGCTCATATCCCCTCCCGGCTTGATTATGATAGATAGAAATTTTGTTTTGAACTGGTTTAAGTGATCCCCTCCGTCTTCTGTTGTCAAAGCTATCTGTTGCCATACCTACAACAGAGTCTCATTCATAGCCAAATGAACCCTGCAGCTAAAAGCCATGGCATCAGCCTCCCTGCACGGCCCTACCCCTCGCTATGCCAGCAGTCTCCCTCTCTTATCCCTTTAATACTTTGCCACGTCCTGGCAGGGCTTTCCGGGGATTTGTGCAAAGAAAAAGACGAGAGAGGGAGCAGGATACGGCAGAAGTCATCCTGAGGTATGAAGCGTCCCCTGACTGGGTATACTATGCAAAGGGGAAGAGTTTTTTGTTAGAATCTAACCTCGGAATTAGGGTCAAAATCTGCGACATCAAGGTGCAAGGATAAACTGCATCAATCTACAATCTCTGGATTTTCTCTTGCAAATATTTCCAGTTTAAGTTCTATTAAAAATTCATTAGACAAGAAATGAAAATTTTAAAGCCTTTGGAAAAATGGAGGGAGGTTCTATTGCACTTGGAAGGGTACTTGCTTCACCAGCAAGTTCAGAAAGCATCCCACTCAGACCCAGATGCTCTGTCACAAAAGGCCAGATGGTGAAAGTGACACCAAGCAGTACATCTCGGTTCCTTTGACATCTCGGTGTCATCCATCTGCAGCGACAGAGTCATTAACGGTGCGAATAACTGTATTTAATCAAAATCAGCAATCATAGCTTAAAACATGTCTGGGAAAATTGCAAATGTTAGTGCACAACTTTTAGAAGGACCCGTTGGATGATATTCACTATATTTTCTTGAAAACAAAAAGTGGAAACAGCATTTCTCAATGTTTGAAAGAAGAATTCATGAGGCTACCTTAGATCTACCTGTTTGTATGTAATCTTAATGCTGCATAATGTTAGACAGTCATACGATTAGGATATCACTGATCAATATTATAAGGATGATAAATCCACAGTCTTTTTTTATCTTTAGCCCTGTAATATATTTTAGATGTGAGCATACATGTAGAGAGAGTCCATCTTACAGGCTGAGAAGTGTGAATTCTTGACACTTTGAAACACATTAATCAACATTTACTTTGCTAAAATTGAACCAGTCATTATCTTAGGTCACATTAACTGGATTGGGATCGCTACATGCTCTCCATGTACGGTGGGCAACAGGTGCAAATGCGCAGCAGCAGAGAAAACATGCAAACAAAAAAAGACAAGCGCACAAATGAAATGCAGAAAACATAAAAATAGACACAAACAAAAAGCAAGTGAAATGCAGCAAACAGCAAAAGAGAGACGCAAACAAATGAAATGCAGTAAGGCTTAGCTTTAATCAGTCAAACCCATTTGCTCAGGAATAAATTAAATACTTTAGTAAATCAAAAAATTTAACGGCTATTACCTGGCTTAATATCTGTGTTTCACCTCCACTCATAGGGGAAAACTGTCGGGAGGTTTTAAAACAATTTGCCGGGAGACCTGGGTTTTCTCTCGGTGTGCCGAACCTGGAGCTGACAGCTGTTCATACAGCAGAGCAGACATCTCCGAAAACGTCGGAGCAATATTGCAATTAAGTGATTTATTGATGAACCAAGCAGTTATTTCAGATCTATACATGTACATTCTCGTCTAAAAACATTGTAAAAAAATAATTTTGTGTAATTTTAAATGTAATACAGCACTTCCGGTTTTCAGCACGTTTTGTTTGCATTTTGTTACTTTTGTTTGCTGCATTTCATTTGCTTGCCTCTCTCGTTTTTTGTTTGCGTCTCTCTCTTTTGTTTGCTGCATTTTATTTGTGCAGTGTCTTTTTTTTTGTCTGAATGTTTTCTCTGTTGCTGCGCATTTGCACCTGTCGGCCACCATATCCATGACCAACACGACCTGATTGAAAGTGTCCAAATTGAAGCAAATCTAGAATTCCTCTAGAGTGTAGACAATCATTACTATCTTAGAAGTTGCCAAACAAAGTTTTGTTTGGTGTTTATACCACAGACACATTCACATTAGGCTTTTTCCCCATCAGATTTTGTGATAATCAAGCCATGCATGTGTTCATGGGAATAAATACAAAACCACTGCTAGTCAGAAAGAGATGTGACTGGTAATCGGAAAAACAAAAACGACTAAAAATGCGGTCAAGCTTTTTGTTAGTGATTATTTGAATCCTTTTGTAAAGTAAAGTTAACCAAACATAACTAAGATGTTCATATCAAAAACAGACATTTTGCTACATTTAGCTAACCTGTGTACTTTTAAGACGAAAACAAAAAACACTTTGTTGTCAGGCAGCAAAAAAACTGGCTAACAAGAAGCCAAAAGCTAACTGCCTGTTTGGGACAGATAGTCACACTTAATAGTCTACACAGCAGATAGACATGCTGCTGTTAAGCCAACCCTGCAGGTATGATCTCACCTCTTCCTTTTAAACTAGGATGGATGAAAATATTACACTTTATTTTATTTTTATCTAATTTAGCATAGTAAATAATTATGTATTTTTGTGCAATGGAATCACAAAACTGATCTCAGAGAAATCTTATTAGCTTGCATTCAATACGAGATTTTATACTCATTGTATCTAAAATCTGCTCATTTCTTCAAACACTAAAATCGGTTCATCTTTCCAAACAATTAATGGATCCATTCAATGGATGTATTAAATAAATTAAGAATGTTTTAACTATTCCACAAAGCAGGCGGTTTAAATGTATCTGTATCCGTTTAGTCCACTTGTTATGAACGTTTGCTGCAGGTTGAATTTCCAGACCACCGGAGGGAAACCAACGACAAAATAAAAAGAAACTGAATAAAAATGTCTGCTCCCCTTTAACGCCCCCCCCCCCCCCCCTCACGTTTATGTGCTTCCCCACCATCAGATAAACACACTTCCCACTCTCACACAGCCACATGCCGAGGCCATTAATAATGAGTGTTGGCTGGTTGCTTGGTGCACCGATGCTGTGTGTAGAGGCGACATGGGAGGAGCTCAGAAAGATGAAAGCATGTTTATCTGGAGCTTTTGCATAGAACATTATGTCAAAAATCTGGCAGTAAGTGATCTGGCAAAAAACTAATGAATTGATTTTAAAGTTACTAGTACTAGCCACATTAAGTGGTAAATAATTATACAAAATAACAATTCTATCAAAAAATACAATTTGAGAAGCAAAACCTTGGATGTTGATAAGAGATGTGGTGTGTGTTATTATGTATGTTTGCTACTTAGTTAAAGAGATAATATTGTAATTGATATTAAATAAAAATACAAGGGGCTTGTTTTTAAGATCAAAATTACTCTTTCCTCAAACAAACAGCCTTGAAGGTTTTCATCCATAAAGTTAAATACAAGTTCATCTCCAACACTAAAACATCCTGCAATTCCTTCCCATTTGTTACAGTTAACATTGGACAAGAGTAAAAAAAGAAGTTAGTAATGGAAAACTTTTTATGTTATGATCCATGGACTTCAGCTTTATATTTCTCCAAATTCAATTTTATGACTGCATTTGTTTTGCTTATCACAGTTGATATTTTGTAAGGAAATATTCAAAAATCAAGACCTGTCCATTCCGTTTCCAGCTTTGCGAAATGTGAAAATCATATCTTGATCATAAGACTAAAAAAAGAGAATTTAATTTCATAAGCCTGACCAAGAAACTTTAGTAGCCTCAACATGATTAAATAATGTAAAAAACCTAGCAACCCTTAATGCCATACAATGCAAATTTCAATTTTTCAGAACTGTAACCCATTGAAAGCTATTACCAATAATTCACTGTCATTTTTGCCCCACTGTTGAATAAAATTTACATATATTATTACTATGATTATTATGCCACCATTGTAGATCAACCTACTGCATTTATTTATTTATTTCTACCTCTTGTGAAAATTTAAAGCTGAAAACTGAGCTGCAACAGAATGTGCAATCATCATAAGAATACAAAAACACAGAGCGATCATTTGAAATGTTACAAGCAAAGATCAATCAAAATACCCGCTGTGCTTCTCTGAAAGTACAGTCTTTCATGTCCAGCAATCACCAGTTGCTGCATAAAGTAATAACAAGGTTCAAGGTTGTTTTAGTCCATTATTTGTTGGTTATCATAGCGTTTAAAAAACTGTGTATGACCACCGTATTCAAGTTTATCATTGCAAAGAAATATAAATTTACATCTAAAACAAGATTTTTATATTTTTAAGAAGGTTTTATCAACATTATTCCTCATCCATCATAAGAATTATGTTGATCATTTTCACATTTGTAGATGAAAGTAAATAAATAAATAGATTTTATGCAGTAGACAGGACATTATCATAGCAATCCTGTCAAAGGTCAGCATTTGGGGGGATAAAAAGGGTCTCGGACTTCACTTGTACAAAAAAAACAGCAAAGGTAAAAATCTTTGTTTTTTAATTCATGTATTATGTGCTTTGAATCACTGTGTATTAAGCTGTTTTTTTATTGTAGGTTCAAAATGTCTGGGTTACGAGATATTCAATAACTATGTAATTTCAATATGCTGACTGAAGATTACAATAGAAAATATCATTTTTATTATATTTTCCTGAATCTTACTCTCTTTTTATTTGTACAAATTTCTCTGAGCTCTAGCATCTCAACCACTTAAAATATGCATCAAGCGAAGTTATCAAGGACAGTTCAAACCGGCCACTCATGAGTTGCATGTAAAATATATTGGTTGCCACATATTGCAACCATGGAATCACTTGTGATTGCAGTCTTGCAGGAACTGATGTTATCATCACGACTTCAATTTGAAATACTGTGCAGCTCTACCGCAGAACTTCTCAATTTGGGTGTTGCACCATTTTTAGGGATAGAGTATGTTGCATGAAAAGCATCATAGAGTAAATGACATTTATATCTGAAGCGCTTTCTACCGGATTGGTTTGTGTGCTTTTTTTTTAAGAGGGATATCCTCTACCAAACATACAGGAGCATCAGAATCTGAAAAAAACTGGATCTCCCTTTTGCCTTCAGATGTTTCCACAAGAGTAGATGTCACTGTATACCACCCATTTTAATTGACACAGTAATAAGAGAGAATGCTGCACTCACTGTGTGCCTGTGAACCCTATTTTTTGCTCACACTGACAACAAAATGTATGCTCTTTGTTTACCTAATAGTCCCTTTTCAACCTTTAAGAAAGTCTCGACTGTAAACTCTTTTCTTTTCGCTCTGCCCGTCTCTCCCACTCGCCCACCCCTTCCTGTATCTCCTCTTCATATCGTGGTCCTCCGTCTTCTGCCTTTCCGATGTCCCTCCTCCGCTACAATTTGGCTTCCCACAGGAACTTCCGGAAGCATCTTCGGATGGTGGGAAGCAGGAGGATTAAAGCGCAGAGTGAGTCAGATATTTGTGTATGTAAGCAGTTGATATGTTTGTTTCATATTGACTGTGATGTTAGTCACCCCACCATGATCATTTTCTTTTCTGTTCCGCTAACTGTTACTTTGCATGTGTAGACCAACAAGCGTTGCTCGTTTGCCCTACACTTCCAAGGTTTTATATTAGTCGGTGTATCTTAGAGGGATAGATGAAGTGAGTCAGTGCATGGTTGGACCCGTGTGCATGTAATGTGTGTTCTTTGAATGTCTGGTTGCAAACTGCTAAGTAAATGTCAAACAAAATTATTTCTAACACGACACCCGCCAGTGAGTTAAGCTTGTTTTTTTTATTTTTGTTTTTTACAGCTGCTCATTAGTAAAAAATAAATAAATACAAATATATTATCTGTTGCAATGTATGTATGTATTTTTTATGTTCGAAATAATTGTGGTGTGTTTAAAAAAGTGATTAAACATCCAAATCCAAATAATAGTTATCATTTCCATATAACCAAATACATTTAGGATATGGCACAGTTCATTGAAAGCAAAACATGGAAGAATCATCATCAAATCTTATTATTAGTGGTAAGACATGATTAAACACATTAGTCAGATAAATTAGATTTATAATCAATTAATTACAAGTCTTTTAATTTATTAACAAATATCAATAATTGATTCTATAGGCCAAGTTTTTCAAATCCAATATATTTAGGTTAATGGTTGAGCTAATAAATAGACAGAAAATTTATTTTTGATGACATGTATCTGCTTCTACCCAGGATTATTGAAAACTGGAATGCTGAGGCTTTGCTTTCATGCAGTGAAATATGTCCAATGTATCCAATTGCAGGTACAAACCCCCTTGTCCTTTGGCTAGAAAATAAGCAGCTTTATACTTTATACTTTTCTAAATTATGCAACTTTGTCAAAAAAAAAGAGCTAAATGCTTTGACATTTTACCAAACATGTTTTCTATTATTTAGTTCCATATTCAGAAGTGTTCAAGTCCTCTCTGTCGCTCTTTCTATCCACTGCATTTTAGTGGAAATGGGATTTTTAAATCATTTAAATCGCCCCTCAGTCAAAACAGCAACAAAGTAAAAGTAGAAAAACATTCAGCACTGAAAGCAGGATGGCAAAGCAATGCTAGCACATGTTTAGCTGTTTGTTTTTTCCTCACCTTGTCTGGGTGTATCATTCCATCATTTTGGATTTAAAATGTTGAGCCTATGCAGGAACAAAATGCGACTCTTTAGCGATGTGACATTTGTGCACTGATTATTGATTATTGATTGTTAAAACCCTTCATTTGTGCTGCCTGTAAGCTGAGCAGAGGGTAGGGAGCTTTATGTAGCCTGCAGATCATTAGGTGCTGCCTTCACTTACACTGGGACATCTGACATTTAGACTAAATGTAAACACTAGACGAGTGGCAGAGGGGTTTATATTCCACTGCGCAATTAAATGTCTTAATTATTTTAAAGTGTTGTTTTTAATGTAGCAAATGAATCAAAATGAACACATTAAGGTCCCAGTTCTATTTATAATTAGTCCTCAGAAGGTCAGGAATAAAGAATATGAAGCAGATGGATGAAATAAAAGCAGTATCAGTTTTTTTTTTGTTTTTTCTCATAAGCTTAAGGCTTTGCTGCGTAAACTGAAAATAGTTGGAACATTTAGCTTTCCTGTTAATGACACACCACATGAATTCGGTACGGTTTATCTGACAAACCTTAGCCTCCTCGACTCAAAAGGAAAATTCCTGCTTTCATCAGTTCATAAAATGTGGATCCATTTGTCTTTAGACCCGTGGTTATGTTCTAGGAGAAATTGTGGTGTTTTCAAAAATGAAGTTTTTGGGTGTTTCTTGTTGATAGTTTAGCTTTACCTAGGCATTATTGTTTTGTTGTTTTTTTTTTTGCTTCAGCACTCGCAGGGAACAGTAGACCTTCACTGATCATCCCAAAGTTGGTCACTGAAGTCTTTTCTGTTTGGCTTTTGTTCCATCTAGTTTTCTTCCGTTTCGTTATCCTCTGTTAAAGCTTTTTAGAACATTTTATCAGAGAAACCTCTTTAGTCATATTTTAGATCAAAGTACACTGTTCTTTTGAACTGTCTGGAACAACCCATTTTACTCATGTTTATTGAGAGAAATACACTATGATCAGCATAGAGCCCACCAGAATGATCTCTCTCCACACTGTTACTATTTGGAAGCCGTTCAGCCACAGAATTGATTCCACAGACGCGGCAGCATCGAGCCTCGATTGTGGGAATGTTTGCTTTCTATTACTGTACTGCGCCTCGAAGTGAATTGGTGTTTTGTTAGACTGCTGGTAATATGAACACAGCTCCATGTCAAAGTGGGCGTTTCAGAGGGTGATTGTGTTTGCACACAATTTGTGAATTCTTGTTCTGTATTTGTTATTGAACACTTTATTTGCATTGGATGCAGTGCAATTTGCATTTTGTGGAGTCTGACAGGAACATCCTAATCACTGCAGCTCGACTAAAGGCTGTATTTTTAGACAAAGCCTAAAATGTAAGATTTATGAAAGGTGGAATGACATTTATTTTTTTCACAGACTCGTGGTTAAATGGCACAACACGTAAGGAACAGCAATTAAAACAAGCCAGCATAGGGAGATAATAACCTTAGTTTATTCTATATAAACAAAGTTTAAAAAAGAAAAAAAAACAGTTGTAAAGAAGTGACAGCTTTTAAAATTAGGATGATCAAACTCTCGTTTGCATACAAATAGATTCTGTAAATAGATGTTAACTTGCCCTGTCTGTATAAATGCACAAAATGCGAACTGATGAACATGTTGTAAATGGTAAACATGCAAACAACAACAAGCAACAGAATGATTGTGTGCTGTTTGCGTGCTCATTTGTTTTGTTGGTTTTGTGTGTAAGCAGTGTTTGTGGAGAAGAGTTTGTTACTCTGTGCGCTTTCTGTATCTGTGCTCTGGTAGCTGCAGCAGTCTTTACACTCCTGTTTGGTTTTGGCGGTGTGTGCTTTGAGGAAAAAGCCATTCTGAGGGCTTCCTGTTGTGTGCACGAGAGTGGGCGCGTGTGTGTGTGTGTGACTCTCTCTCCTCACCTACACTAGCATTCGCTGAGCGTAGATCGAAGAGTTTCAGCCGTTCCTGGAGTGACCCCACCCCAGTCAAGACTGACTCCCCTCACGAGGCTAAAGACAGTGAGTTAACACGGATGGACACATCCACACGCAAAGACACGCCAAGTTAGGCTTGAGATGCTAACAGAAATAAAGCAACATAGGGATTGATGAAATAGTGCCACAAGGAAAAATAACTGGTGATTAAATCGGATTTAGAAACACAGATTTTAAGGTAATATTTTTGCACTTGCAAATACCCACAAAAGTATTATTTAATGTAATATGTAATAAATATCTTGCTGAATACAAAGTTGATAGTGCTGCAACTAGATACCACACTCTACATGTTTGAGCTTTAACATTTTTCATTTCAAGAAGCCTTCGTGCTTCTTGAATATCTTTAAATTTTACCACTTAAAAAATTCAAACTTTGATGTGTTTCTCCAGTATTTTATGCAACTTATATAAAGTCCAGTTGAAGAAACAAGAAACCAGTTTTTAACCAAAACAAACATACAAAAGACACAATCCAAACAGTGTAGTGTTTGGATTTTTACTTTTTGTATAAATCCAGCTTTTCTGTGAAGGTCTCAGAGTTTTGTAAGACAACATTAGTGGACTAACAGTGAAAAAGACCACGAAACACGTCAGACATCAGAAACACATCAGAAACACATCAGAGAGAAAGTTAAGGAGAAGTTTAAAGCAGAGTTAGTCCAAGTTTCAACCAGGAGACCCTGGTGGTAACACTGGACAAGATTCATATAGAGAATCTGCTATTATTCTCTACCAATTTTATACTCTAAAATCTTGCTTTTATAGAAGATTTGACTGAAAACATTAAAAATCCAGAGAGTATTCACTATTTAACAGGAGAGTTTGCTCTATAGGTCCTCCTTATAACTAAGTAGCTTTTGGCATCACAACTCATATCCTGACTAAGACCAACTAACATGGCACAAACCCCCCCCCAACAGAGTCACACATGAATGACACAGTCACACGTACAAACTGACTGTTTCTGCTGTTGATTGTGACCCTGTCCATCTGTCTCACTCTGATTGTGGGTCTGTCTTCAACTTTGTGATGCTCTCTCGTTCTGTGAGTATGTCCCCCACGATGAAGTGTGTCCAAGTCCGAGTGTTTCAGCTGGTAGAAATGTTATTATAAGGACTTGTGTGTCTATTGTGAATTTGCTGGGCTGTGGAAGTGCGAGTCAGTTTAGACTGTTTGCATGCTGTTTGTCTGCACTAATGTTCGGGTTTGTGCTTTGATTTTTTTCTTTCCCCCCACCTTCATCAGTGTTTCAATATAATGTATAATTCAAAGAAATTAATTGATGAAAATATAATGTGGTGGTTAATGTTTCTTGAACCTCTGCTTTGTCTTTGTTGGTCTCAACTCTGGTCCTATTTTGTCATCTATGTCCCTCCATTCATGCTATTTTTACTCATCCACTGCAATTTTGCCATAAAATGTGATTTAATGTAGCATAAGTACTTGTTTCACAATAAGGCATATTGTTCGAAATGACAAAATAAAATACTGAAAACATAAAACTAAAACCCAAAGAAGACAAAATAAGAGTGTCTTCTTAAGAGGGACAATCATAGCTGATGGCAACAAAGATTGTATGAGAACAACTGAAACCCAAGGATGAAAAAAGATTATATAAACCCTGAATTAATAAATGAAATGATAGAAAACCAGTTTGATGATTAGAAAGTTGGGACAGAGAGTAAGTCGAGATTAAACTGCTTTTGAACGTAAATTGCATAAATTTAGACAAACTGAATTAAATTAGAAAGACAGAAACACAAAGAAAGGTCAAAACCAAAATCACTAAAAACAAGAAACTTACACACACAATAAAAATACAGCCTTTAGTCGAGCTGCAGTGATTAGGATGTTCCTGTCAGATATGAATATTTGATTGTCTTGAAGATCTGCAGATTAAAATTTTGTTTCTAAAGTCGACAACTAACGAGTGAAGTAAAATGTGCTGCAGAATGTTTGATAAAAAATAATAGTTATAACCTCAGCAGAAAACTAAGGGCCTACAAGAGTATGTCCAGTGGAAAGGTTATATCCATTATCTTTATTTAATTTTTATATAAAAAGGCATCAGAGAGAAAGATTTTAGCTGATGTATTTAATGACTGAAAATAGTGGAAGTTCTTTCTTTTGATGTATTTGATACATTGAGACAGTCAAGTTATTCAGTGAGATTTATTTGCAGGTACAGTTCACATAAACTGTGACTCTACTGAAACACCAGCAGCAGAGATAATCAAACTATTGGCATTACAGCATGACTTAACTAAAGTATGAATATAATGAAGACTTTCCTGTGCATAAGTCCAACTGGTGTAATGGAGAAATATTTTAAATCCAAAACAAAATAAAATGTTAGTTGTTTGAAATGGAGAACAGAAACTTAAGATATTAAAAACTTAGAATTATTTAGAATCATAAGGTTTGATATCAATATCTTGTTTAATAATTCAAATGCTACTGGGGGCCCCTTGCTGGGGGACCAAAGCATCGTCTAGGTTTGTTTATGCCCTGGGCCGGCTCTGGTGCCACAGGATATCTGAGCAGTTCTCTCCAAATATGACAGTATGACAACATCAAAGCTTTCAAAGTACATATGTGAGCTCCACTCTGAAATAACTAATAATTTGTGCTGCATGCTCCAGTGCAACACAGATTTCTGCTGTTAAAATGTCAAACGGCTCCCCAGTGAGTAAAAGGTAACCAGTCAATGTGGAAAATCCAGGAGACGTTTCTGAATCACAACATGCGTTCGAAACTTTTTCTCCCAGCAGAGACATTGGACTTTACACCATTTCAGCATGAAACAGGTGCACTATCACAGCTGACAACACTGTGGCTTTCAATTTGTGAAATATATAGGCCCATTATCTGTCTATTTTATTCTGTACTCCACACTTTGAAAAGGTCCTAAGAGAGCAACCTGTTTAAGGAGACTTTCATCACACCACTGCCCCACTTACCTTCAAAGAAAACGTCTCTCAAGATCATTGGACAGAAATTACTCTCAGAAACCCTTAAATAAGGTCTGCAGCTTTAATCACATTGAACGTTATGCAGTGAAATAACTTTTTATTTAAAAAAAAAAAAATAAATAAAATAAAATACAAATATTCCAGCCTGGGTGAATTCACAAGTAAACCTGAAACTTCATGATATCTGAGAAAAAGTTTCTTGTTTCACAGTATCAGTCAAAAGTGGCTTAAAACAACATAACATTAATTATTGCAGTTAATATAGCTACGCATTGATACATGCAGTCGTGGTTAATATTAATGCATCAACTAATAAACACAGAATTTGAGTGTAAGGTATGAAATCTTTTGCTTCTTTAAATAACACCACTCATAAGAGCACCATCGTTTTTCCTGGCATCTGAAAATATTCCCAGACTAATTTTTCTCCCTTTGTAAGCATCAGATGTGTTAGAGCCGTCTTTCATTCAGCTCACTGGCAGTGTGCAGCAAAGAAAATGTTAACCTCTAAACAGCCTGAGAAAAGCCTCCAGTAGTTTGTCTGGCGTTTGATTTAAAGGACTTTAAAAACCAAAACACTTTTGGAACTTGTAAACGTTTGTATAAATTGATACCAGTAATTGGCTCATAATGTGTTTCATTTATTTTTTCTTGGCCTGGCTCCAGTTATCCATCACAACATTCATTTACAGCATCTAGAAAACATTTTATAAACTTTCATGCATGATTTAGTTATTCTTTATGTACTACAAGTAGCATAAACATGACTCTTAAATACAGGCAGTTAAATTATCAGCATTATCAGTTCAGAAGCATTTTCCTGGTTGGTTAGTAGCCAAAGTTTGGTTCCCTTCCTCTCGTTTTCTCTCATGTCATCATTACGAGGTTCATCCTCTCATCCTTTCTCTCTGATCTGGTCTCTACTCCCTAACTATCTCTCTGCCACATCGCTGGCCTCCCACTGCTCTTCAAGCATCTCCACATGCGTCCTGTTGCCTCAGGTCTTGATGCTCTGCCCTGTGCCTTGTTGTCTTCCAGGTGGAGACCTGCAGGCCTCCACTAACGCCCTGGAGGACGGAGCCCTGGATGATGCTCTAGACTGGGAGGAGGAGAAAGAGATGGAGCGGCTGGCCTGCGAAGGAGATGACTTTGTTCCTCCCAAAATTATGGTATTATTACTGCATTCGGCTGATTTTGTCTGGAAGAAGAAATAGCAAAGTCTCTTTAACATAATAATGGAGCTGCATTGAGATGATAATGAACTCATGAGTAAAGGATAAAGAACTAAATGTAGAAAGCGACATATTTCTTATGCAAAACATATTGTCCCTCATTGCTGGCTTTTCTTTTTTATTCTTCTAATCCAAACAATCAGAGGTCATTGATCGACAGGCTGTCAAAAAGAAAACAAAACAGCTGGATGGAAAGGAAAATGTAAACCATATGAGAAGCAATCCACACCAAACACCAAACATACCACAAACCAACAAAAGAGCTGACTAATAACACAAATTCAATCTATGCTATCATCAGAGACAGTTGGAGAGCTAAACTCTGTGGTCTTGCTTTGGTGTGCCAGCTAAAAGTCAAACTGAGGACTTCTGTGCTGCACTGATCTGTGGCTCTTCAGCTTTAGTGCCATCATGAAGTCAATTGCAATAGTCCAGTCGAGATAAAATAAAACCATGTATGACTTGCTCTAAGAGGACTTTTAAAATGTCTTCACCTCTGCACTCATTCTTAAATTCAAAATGTTAGCCTTAAGGAGAGCATCGATCTTTAGGTTTAAGTTAAACAAAAAATCTCCAAAATAACACCAACGTGCATTTTCGCTTCTATATGAGGTCTTGTACATTTGCCCATGCCTTCTTAGAACTGCATTTTTAATGAGCCAATAGTTATTTGGTTAAAACTGGCTTTGAATTGTGAATGTCATTTAAATAACTTGACTAATCAGTCCTCTGTGTCCTCTGCTCCATCTTCAGCTGATCTCTTCCAAGGTTCCAAAAGCAGAATACATTCCCACCATAATCCGCAGGGATGATCCATCCATCATCCCCATCCTCTATGTGAGTCCGACACACCGAAGACTAATATGTTTTGTACGCTGAAGAACACAAAGGACATTCAACGTACAGCCTGCAATCATCATTTACATTTTTTTCCCCCATAAATTCAGGTATTCAGTGCTAAATCGTGTTTCTTTTCACAGGATCATGAACATGCAACTTTTGATGACATTTTGGGTGAGTTATTTGCCTACTGTTTGCTTAACATACAACAAAAAAAGTAAAAAGACATAGTAAGCTGTCAGCAGCTGTGTAAATAATTGTTTGAAAATTGTGCTAAGTTAACTTTAAAATAACCAAAATTACTTTAAATGTAATTAGTGTTTCAGCAAAAATACCAGTGCAATTGCAAAACTGTATTTTTATGCAAAACTTGGAATTTGCAGTGTTTTCCTACACAGTAAGTGTAAAAAGTATAAACATCCATGTAATAATGTCAGGTTGTGTGATGTCAAAAAATTAGACCATCATAGATCCTTTTATGGAAATTTTCCACCTATCGTATGACATACACTTTATATATATTTGTGACTGTCAGACGGAGTAATGTAAAACGATAACCTACGGTAGTCTCATAAACCTCCTTATTCATTAAATACAACTTTGTGCAACCACTTAATGATTTATTTTAAGAATTTGGTCTTGCCATGCATATGCATTAGCTATATGCACCCTGATCCAGCTGAAATTAGAGTCTCTCTAATAGTTTTTTACTTGACGTTTGGGCTTTTTAATTCTTTCACTAAAGCCAAATTTATCAGCGAGGAGAAGGATAAAAAAAAAAATCAAACAACATTTTATACGTAAACCTAGCACAAAAAGTAAGGAACTTCTGTTTAGTTAATTATTTCTTTTTTGTATCTGAGCTTCTGGGCAAGTCTGTGTAATTTCTTTAATTTTTATTTTCAAGAAAAATGAATTTGGAGCTTGAGCTGTGGTGTTTTGTGGCCCCAACAAACATGTTCTACGCACAGAGTTTTCATACAAATGAGGCATAATTTCATGAGCAGGCTTTACACTTTTAGAAAATTTATTTTAAAGCTGAAGCTCAATATGAATTTTATTTTTTGTGACCTCTCTGAGTGTAAATATATAGGACAAGCCACCTTTAGGTTTTATTCTCAGCTGAGCAGCAGAACAGTCCAAACTGGCTTCTGTTGCACAGCAAGAATCAAAAGTCAAGCAAATGGCTTGGGGAGAAACCCGACATGCAATTAAATTTCTGAATTATAGCTTAGATTTGGCTCATAATGCCTGTTTAAATCCTGTTTAATCCTTCCAATCGATTTACCTACTGTTATTTAAATTTACCGTCTGCATCCGTAAAGTATTGCTCATAATAAAAGCATTTAAAGCAAAAGTTCCCCTGAGATTTCAGCATCTCTACGTGAAATAAAGCTCACACGGAGCATTTTAAGAGATCGTTTTAAATCTGTAGTTAAATGTTCAGATTACAGAATTACATTTGGATCTCATCCATGGATCAAGGGCTTCTAAATATCACGCTGATATTACACATGTCTCGAAGTGTGGTCTGTTCGTTTTTTCATTAGTTCCTTGATCACTTATCCCACCTTATTTCTGGCTAACAGAGGAAATAGACAAGAAGCTCACAGCGTACAGGAGAGGAAGTAAATTCTGGAGGATGCTTATCTTCTGTCAGGTGAGAAGGAAGATTTCATATTTTAGTTTTATTGTAACCACTTGATCTGTAATTCTTCTTCTCCTTTTTTAAATGTGGGTTAATGTTTGTTTAACAGGGAGGCCCTGGTCATCTGTATCTACTGAAGAACAAGGTGGCAACTTTTGCTAAAGTGGAAAAAGAAGAAGATATGAGCCAGTAGGATGCTTTTTTTTTTTTTTTTTTTTACTTTTTTGTCCAGTTACAATTTGCATTTATCTTTAATGTCCTTGAAGATTCAGACATGTAGACATGTGAAGAAACATGACTGAAAGTGTTGGTAGTTTTCATCTAAAAAAAAAACCATTATGTTTTATTTCTCAGCTGTTGAACTTAAAGGTTTCTCCCCAGGATGTTTTGGTACTATCTTGAGAAAAATATCAATAACAATTCACAAAATATTTATTTTATGTGATCACAGATCACATAGCTTGTTTGGTCTTAATTATGCTGCTGTTATTATTTGACAGGAGGCCTGGTTCAATTAGTTCTTCTGTCTTTATTGCCCTGGAAATGTTTTCACGAAAATATCATATGTATTTTCTGTGTTGTTTTTGTTTGTTTGTTTGTTTTTTCAGATTTTGGAGAAGATTGAGTCGCTTTATGAGTAAAGTCAACCCTGAGCCAAATGTGATCCACATAATGGGATGCTACGTTCTGGGAAACCCCAACGGAGAAAAGGTATTCCGACACCTTAGATAATACATTATTTAAAAAAAAAACAGAAGTCCTTAAAATTGATTGATTTTTTTTTTAAGTATTGGTTCCACTGGAAGATTATTTCACTTTAGCGTCTTAAGTTAGTTTTGTCTTATTTCCAGTGCCCTAAAAAAATCAGACCAAAAATACTTGGAAAGCTGTTATTTTTGCAGCATAAAATGTATACCTTGCACTTGATCATTAATATTTCTTAAGTGTATATTAGCTAATAAAATGCCTACATGAGAAGCAAGCTTCACCAAAGGCTAAAAGGTTCCCTTTAAACCATTGAGCTCCGTCTTTCTCCACTAATAACTGTTTTCTCATATTCCTAAGTGATTATACTGAGTGTATTTGAGTAGCACATACACATACCAAGTGATGCTACACCTCTCTGTACCTGATCTGAACATCTATTAAGACACACAGCAACAACCAAACATGCCAAAATAGAGGATAAACAAAACCCGTGCAGACACAAGCTGGCAAGCACATAAGCAGCAACAGATCATCGCCAGCGGTGTTTGTCTGACCCGTCTGTCTGTTCCCGTCATGTCTGCCAAACAATGCTTTGTTATATAAAGTGCTTCTCTCTGGGGTTGATGGACAGTCTGCAGAACAGACTGTCCATCAGGGATTGCTGCACCTAGACAGACAAACACAGCTGCAAGCTTTTTGTTTTTAGGACCGTATGAAGCGAAAGTGAAAAACAAAAACAAAACAGATGTAAGGCTGTTTTGTTTTATATATATA